>JAXCGZ010002681.1:0-22500 GCA_037179515.1 Halocaridina rubra
GTACAGTGGTAACGCGCTGGCTTCGCATTCACGAGGTCGAAAGATCGGTTCCCGTCCAAGACCGAGAGTTTAAGCTGTTTCCTGGCAGGAACTGCTGTGGTTGGGCACCACAGTGGGGGGTTGGGGCTTGCCCTGGCCGACGAATACCCATTGTATTGAAATGGAAATAAAGATTTATTATTATATATTATTATTATAAATAAAGATTTACTCTCTCTCTCTCTCTCTCTCTCTCTCTCTCTCTCTCTCTCTCTCTCTCTCTCTCTCTCAAGTATCATATGTGTAGATAATCTTTAAACTTGCAAATTATAACGTGAATAATCTAAAAAGAAGTTTAATATATATATATATATATATATATATATATATATATATATATATATATATATATATATATATATATATATATATATATATTTATATATATATATATATATATATATATATATATATATGTGTGTGTGTGTGTGTATATATATATATATATATATATATATATATATATATATATATATATATATATATATATATATATATATATGTTCCGGTTTTACGTCACGGACTCCCTTATCATCCAAGGGCCAGGACGGTTGCCTTCTTGCTATAGAATCAAATAAGAACATTATCATATGTGAAAACATGAATCATTTTTACCCCCACAGGCACTACCAACTACACCACAGAAGGTCCAAAGGGAAACAGACCTTACAGCTTTTATCTGCTATACTACAATGAACGCATTCTATCTGAATACCATTCTCTTCATATTACAGTTTCACCTTACGAAGCCACGAGTGAGGTTGGGGGAAACTGTAATTTGAACAAAGTGGCATTCAGATAGAATGCGTTCATTCCTAGTATAGCAGATAAAAGCTGTAAGGTTTGTTTCCCTTTAGACCTGTGGTGTAGTTGGTATCGCCTTGGCACAGTAATTATGTGTCCTAGGTTCAAGTCCCTGTCGGGGTAAAAATGATTCATATATATATATATATATATATATATATATATATATATATATATATATATATATATATATATATATATATGAAAACATGAATCATTTTTACCCCGACCGAACTTGAACCTAGGACTTATAATTACTAAGCCAAGGCGTTACCAACTACACCACAGAAGGTTAAAAGGAAACAGACCTTATAGCTTATATCTGGTATACTTAGGAACGAACGCATTCTATCTGAATGCCACTATGTTCATATTACAGTTTCCCCAACCTTTCTCGTGGTTTCGTTTTCACATTTAATTCAACTCCCAATCTCATTCGGGACCAACAATAACCAGATAAGCACATTGACCTTTAACCTTTAAACAAATAAAATTTAAGGAGTAAATTCATTATATTTCTATATTTTCTAGTATTACGTGTTTGAAATATTTGATATTTTTCCTTTCTGTTCCCCAACAGCAACGATACCTAATGAAATATGGATACTTGCCCATGTCTGATATGGAGACGGGGAATCTCCGCACAGAAGAACAATTGCGAGATGCACTGCGAACAATGCAGGTCAGTACAGTGAGGTCATCATTTTTTCTGTTTATATTCCTGCCTCCACCCACCCCTTGTAGTAATTTCTGCTAGGTATTGTATACTATTTTTACTGTAATTTTTTTTTTTTAAGACTGTATTCTGGCCTATTATCTCTATCGTTATTTGTATTATTTGTATATATTTAGATTGGTGATTTTGAAAGTATATTATGCAACAGTTTATCCAGTTAATGAAAAGATAGTAGCTAATTAAATATACAGTGTTTCATGAGAATAGTATATATTTTTAAGGCATTTTCATCTCATAATCATTACCTGAGCAAATAATTATTGTATAGAGCGATGCATTCCTTATTCTTAATCTTGCCTTATATTCTCGTTTTGTTTTATAATATCTTATGTTCGTGGTTTTTATCTCTCAAGTATTTTATATCCTTTATAAGTTTATTCAAGTACACAGTAATTGTTGCAGTAATTTAAATCGTTCATTTTATTATTGATAATACCAACAGCTACTTTAGTCATCAAGAAATATTTTACCGTTTTCTACAATAGCATCGTTTTCTTTAGTGATAGAGCATAAACTATTATATCTTTTTGCAATTTTCATTGCTCCGAATTTAAGTGGTGTTCTTGTCAGTGCCATTAATGTAGTGATGTGTTATAGTTTTTAATGGTTTAATAACTGGGATGGTTTAATTAATAAATGGTGAAATACATTAAAAATTTGATTCTGACTTTTTAAAAGGATATGTAATAAGAGTTTTTTTTCATCATATTTTGATATGAACCACGAAATATTTACAATTCAAGGAGTGTTTCACTGCACTTCGCACTAGACTGTTATATATAAGTTTTCTGTTCATCGTCATATTAAACTATATAATCTCTTAAAGTTCTTAATCCAGGTCTTCTCAGTAATTGGCTTTGAACAAAATATACCTTAAAAGAGCATTTACAATAACTTATAACTTCATACTAATAATAGATTATTGACACGTTTTTCCTTGACATTACAGAGATTTGGGCACATACCGATCACAGGTAGATTAGATGAGGCAACGAAAGAGTTAATGAAGAGACCCAGATGTTCCTTACCGGATGTGTTGCCAGAGAGCTATTCCCCTCTGGCGGCCGTCCACACCCGGTCCCGGGTCAGAAGATTCGTCAAGCAAGGCAGCCGATGGGACAGATACAACATTACATGGGGGTAAGTTTCTATATTCTTTGCTTTAGTTATTCTTTAATTAATGCATTTATTTTCACTATTTATTTTTATTTATTTATTCAATTATTTTCATATTTGATTTATATATTTACACGTATTTTTATTTATTTGTTTATTTTCTCTCTGAAATTGCTCATTCACCTTTCTAAAACTTGTCAGAGAAGGCATTATTAATTAAATAAAAAAAAATATGTTTATTTTCCCATATATGTGATCGGTTTTACGTCTCTGGCTCCCTTTTCCACTATGAGCTAGGACGATGCCTTCTTCCGAAGGACTTTGGTTTTGTCAAGTGTGACGGTTGCCCTGAGTTAATGCCTTTTCTAAACTCAGACCGTGGCTGACCGCGAACCCTCGACCTGACGAATGTATCCAGTTCTAAATTTAATGTCATGACGGGAAGCAGTTTTCCCTGTGTATATATATATATATATATATATATATATATATATATATATATATATATATATATATATATATATATATATATATATATATATATATATATATATATATATTCAGCCGATGATCTACCAGTGCCTTTTCATATCTATTGCATTATGTTGTTTTATGAGACGCTAAATATTCTTTTGTAGAGCGTTATGAGATAATAATTACGCATTTCCTGTCAAGCTAATATTTCATGCTACTAATTAATTTTCATTGCCTTACTTCGGAAGACACTTATCTTTTTTCTTTAAGTATGACTTTACGATTTATATACTATAATTTTTACCGAGAAAATAGCCTGAATAAATAAATAAATTAATTATTAATTAATTAATTAATTAATTAATTAAACAAAGAGATAGGGAGAGGAAGGGATGGATTGATGGAGGGATAGATAGATAGATAGGTAGGTAGATAAATTGATCGATAAAGTTGCTCAAGGAATATATTTCCTTCTGAAAATAAATCATATATGTATTGACATCTTTGGTTTCGATTAACTTCTGTATTCCTTATATGATAAATTATCCTGTGTCAAATAAACCAGAACTTCATTACGAATACATTTGCTCCTTATTTTTTTTTATTAGTGTCTCAAATTATATCCGTGGATAGTATGAACTATATATATATATATATATATATATATATATATATATATATATATATATATATATATATATATATATATTTATATATATATATTATTTATTTATTTTATATATATATATATTTTTTTTTTCACACCTTCATAGGGTCAATTATCGCGTGTCCAGTTGCCGGTCTTCTTTTGGAATGAAAAGCTTTTGGGTGCTACTTCCCGCTTGTTATCTACAAGGAAAAAATATCTACTAGGTTAGGTTAGGTTAGGAAGTAGATTCATGACACGTAGATAACAAGCGGAAGTAGCTCCAGATAATGTGTATTTTTATGTATGTATCGGTGTATTTGTTTTGTAGTCACCGTGGCTCAGGCGGTAGCCTCCGCGACTTTGAGGCGTCGGGTCAAGGGTTCGCTCCCCGCCACGGTCTGAGGTTAGCAAGGGCATGCACTCAGGGTAACGATTACATTTGTCAAAACGAGTCCTTCGCATGAAGGCAACCGTCCTAGCCCTTGGTAGAAAAGGGAGTCCGTGACGTAAAACACGCTTTATTGGTGTATTTGTTTTAGTTTTACAATTTAATGGGTTTGTGTCTGTCTTCATTCACGAAATTTTAGTCAATGAGAACTTAGGAGGTAAGACTCCTAATTTAGGAACTCCGTTTAAAACAGCGACCACAACTTACATGATCTTTATGGTTGCAGAGGTTACATCATCATAAGGAAACAACTTTATATAAAATAGTAATGTGTTAGAAATACTCTTTTCCGGTACTTATATTAACCAGAACGTTTAACAGATGCACCAGTCACGAGCAAATAAACCTAAAAGGTATTATTTCTATGTAAGTGAGTTATTTGTAGTCTCATACTCCATATGTGATCGGTTATACGTCACATTTGACAAGTGCGACCGTTACCTTGAGTGAATGGCCTTTCTAACTTCAGTCCGTGGTGGGCCTCGAACCCACGACATGATAAATAAAAGTCGTTACCGTTGCCACTCGGCCACTACGACCACAGGCTCATATTTTCATAATCGAATAAAAATTGTGGTTGATTAACGGAGTCCACCCTAAAGAAAACCTGTTTTCTTTGATACGTTACCCTCAAAGAATACGTTTTCTGTTCAATGGGGTACACTTAAGAAAACGCTTACCTCATATGCCTGCAAAAGATGGTGTCCTTGTTATTCTGAAATTTTGAACGAGAAAATAGTAAGTACATAATTTTCGGGCCATTTTTATGAAAAAAATGTTAGATTTGTCTGGAGTCATGTGAAGTATTTAGAGATCACGGATATAACAGTAGATTATTCCAATTGCAATACTACAGTTGAAGGTTTTTTGGACTTGAATGGGACTGTCTAGGTCAGTTCGATATTAAGTCTTCCTTCAGTTACGGTGTTTTTTGTATGCCTACGTCAACGCCGACTACTTTTGGATATTCGTTACACATCTCCTATTATCCCTTCACATATGACAAGTCACAACACTCCAACTCTGTTTCTCTTTGTATTTTCTTCGTGCCCAGGCCCGATGAGGACAATTTTATGTTATTTTTATTCTTGGCCCGCCCTGGTGTCACCCTCATAAAAAAAAAAATCGTTACTCAATTAATTTTTATTGCCCTTTTACTTTTACTTTCCTGTACATGCCAGTGAAGATCGCTTAATCGTTGTGTGTGTGTGTTTTATATATATATATATATATATATATATATATATATATATATATATATATATATATATATATATATATATATATATATATATAAAGAACTTCATGGAATAATAAATGATACTTTAGATGACGATAAAAAGTTATATTTACATCTACCCTAGAGAGGACCAGACAGAATTTTGAGAATTATCTTAGATGTTGCAATGAATACTTTATTAGTTTATTCTTATGCATAAAAATCATGTGTATGACACGCATCGAGGATACGTTTTAAAGTATCTAGAATTACTAGACAGACAGATGGCTGGAGAGTGGGTGGCTGCATAGATTACTGGATCGTGCATAACAAGACTGCTTTGTTGATTCGTTAATGGTGCCTTTGGGTTCGCTATTATATCTGTTAATGCCTTCTCTTTAATTCTAGCTTAACTTAGGAGACCTAGATATAAAATTCAGTGAACTTGTACTCTTCATTGTGTGAGGCTGAACTCGTAACTATTGAGAATGATAAAATCCATGCCTAATTATTTCATTAACTTTGTGTAATTTTTCTCCACTACATTTCCATTTCCCATCGCCAGCTTCCTTTTATAATGTCATCTTAGTTTGACGTTTATAATAGACTTAATACCCCAGCTCCAACCTGTCTTCCACCCCTATTCGGATGGGAATTAATGGTGTCATATAAATTGGCAACCAACAACAACAACAGCTTTGTCGGTTTCACCTTTAAGTATTGTGTTATTTATTTTACTCTCTTCTAGAACTTCGGACTTGCAAGTTGAAGGTGAATGAAAAGGAGAGTTATCTGTGATAATATATTTGAATAATTTCGCTTTCTCAAAACTTGAAATATTTCATCATTACACAAATATGTTTTATCACGATCAGTATGCTGAGTTGACAGAACATAACACATGAGGAATAAATCTAACCTGTCCTTCTCATCCCACTGAGATTCTGGTAATGGAGAGCTACTGACCTGATGATAGAGATACGTAATCTCAGTTATGAACAAAGGCTGAAAGAGTTGGACTTATGCTCACACGAAGCTAAATGAGAGAGGAGAGGTATAATAAAGGGTTTTTAAGTCTTTCATGACTTTAACAGAGTAGATAGGTAGTGTTATTTTGATGTGGGTGGCTCTAAAACTAGAAGTGAAAGTTTGAAGCTTCGCGTGAAAACTATTTAACAGGATCTAAGGAAGTACATATTTTAGTACAAGAAGTGTTGATAACTGGAATTCGCTAAGTGAAGAAACAGTAACTGCCAAATGCATTTATAATTTTAAAGATAGATATGATAAGTGTTAACGAGTAAAATACGACACCGACAAGGAAACGGAGAGTTACGAGCATAGGGCTCTTTCCTCTCAGCACAATTGGGTTAATACACAAACACCAATATTATAAGTTTTCTGCTTTCTCATCTACTACTAAAACAACTGTTGTTGAGATAATAATAATAATAATAATAATAATAATAATAATAATAATAATAATAATAATAATAATAATAATAATAATCTCTCCTCGAGATGTGAGAGAGTTTCTTTTCTTCAGTCCCGCGACAGAGGAGAAGGCAACAAGATTCATGGTATTTTAAGATTGGGGGTAACGAGGTAAACTGTTTATATTAGTGTAATCAGAAGCTGCTGACGCCAGAGGAATGGGGGCGTGGAAATAGGGGGGGAGGGATGGGGGAAGGGGGGTTGAAGTATGAGGAACTGGAGGATATTAAGGAAAGAAAGGGAGGAGGAGGAGGAGTAGAATATGGAGGATGAGGATGCAAGGAAGAGTAGACTGGCTTTTGTGGAGACAGAGAGAGAGAGAGAGAGAGATAGATACATTCTACAGGCTTTCTCTTGTGGGCAAAGGAGTACCTTTTCGAGATCCTCCCTTAGAATCGCTGTTCTGTTTAACCTTACCATTTCTGGCCTATCTGTGTAGAGTAATCAAGTAATAAATGCGGTCAAAGAATTGTCTCTCCAGCCAAAATTTGATCAGTTTAAATTCTTTTTTAATCTATTACAGATTGTTATTACTTTAAAAGAGATACTGGGAGATATTTTGCAGTTACTGTCTCAGTTCATGACTAAAATCAGTTACAATACTTTGTCATATCCATTGCAGTGTCTCCGTAGACTTTTTTTCCCCATTATGATGAACTAAATTCGTAGTATTTCTAAGAAAAAATGCATCAGGCAAAACCATTTTAATGTTTTATGACTGATTTTTTTTTATTTTCTGATCTTTCGATTATGGCTATTACAATACCCAAATAATCGTCATTCAAACAAGATTTCCACAGTTTTTAAGAGTGATTTGTAATATATATATATATATATATATATATATATATATATATATATATATATATATATATATATATATATATATATGGATGCATGTATAATAGAATCGACGTTGCTAAGAGGGGGATTTTTAAGTAATTTATTTGTTTAAATATTTGTTTATTTTAGCGTTATATTTTTTGCAGCAGAAGGAGAGTATTAATTATACCCCAACAACTCATAATATTTTTGAAAAAAATAAGTTCTAGATTCAATATAGTCTAGAGGCTGTTCAAGCAGAGTAAAGGTAGAATATCATCTCAGCGGGGTCTATGATTGTACCATTAAATGTGTGGTGCCAAAAATAGAGCCTTATTTTCATGAGCATGGGCTCCCCGTCCTACAGCACTCCTCTAAGAAAATATTAGCCCTCGTCTAAAAGAATACTTGAACAAGCTAGAGCATTTGTATATTTATACGTTTATCTTGTACAACGAAGGAGCCCCTAAAAGGCAAACAAACATTATGAAAATAACCTCCCCAGAGCAATCACGTAGGTTACACAAATGGGCGTTGAAGGCGAATATAGGAGTGCATTTCCCGTAGAGTGTATTACTAATGTACTTTTAGCTCGTCCTATTTTGATTCTAGTATAATTTTGTTCCTATTATTATGAGAACACTTTATTCATCAATATAGTAGCTAATATTAAGTGTGAAAAGAATTTTTTGTATTAATAAAGGTAAAGGGTATTAATGACAATAATAATAATAATTATAATAATAATAATAATAATAATAATAATAATAATGATTAAGAAGAAGGATAATAAGATGTGGCCTAATAGCGGCAGCAGCAGCAACAACAACAGCAATAATAATAATAATAGTAATTATAATAATAATAATAATAATAATAATAATAATACCGGAGTCATATATTATCGCTTAACCGATTTAACTGCCCATGCATAACTTTACATCCATTCATAAATGATTGTTATTACCTGGTATTCAGTCCGTTTCATATATATATATATATATATATATATATATATATATATATATATATATATATATATATATTTATTTTATAAATAATTGCTACGTTAAAGTTACAGAAAAAAAATGTCCTGTCCTTCAAAGTCTTTTTCCGTAAACATTATATCCGAGGTGTTAAATGTTAATATTTGGGGTGAATAGATGTCTATGGATATTCATATCAACTTTTTCAAAATAGAAATATTCTTTCGAAAAAAGACTTGTTGGTTTTTACTCCTGTGCCTACGTGTATTAGTGAACTAAAAATGTGTTAATACGATTTACTTTAGTCCGTACAGTCATGTACAGTGCAAATACACACTGGCGAAAATAATAATTTAATTTATCAGACAGAGCAGCTTGTAAAATGCGTATACAGTCAGAAGCTGTTGCTCTGAAGATTTCCTTGAAATATGAGCTTAATATATAAGGTGAATCGAAAAATTCTAATAGCTATATTGACTTGCTATTCAAATAGAGGGAGTAGTGGTAGAACTGGGTAGTTGGAAAGCCACTAACACGGGTTAGAAACCATTTCATGCATTAGGAAGGGCATGCAGGCTTAATCCCGCAGCAGCAATATGTCTGTGTCCACCCCCATTTGAATAGGGACTAATTTTGACACATAAAATTATGCATTGTGAGGAGAAGGAAGTCCCATGAAATAGAAAAGTATTAATACCATGGATTACCTTCTCCTTCATAGATGCTTAGAAAATAAGGGTGTACAGTATCTCCATCTAATTAATCTAATTATATTGTCGGAAGGATCTTTTATTTTAAGACTTTACAACTCTGTTGTGTTTGAATGTTCATGCATAATATGCAGTAGAAAACCTCTAAGGCTCTGTAAATATAAATAGATAAATAGATTAATTACTTTTATGCCACAGAGTTTACAATGAGTATTCTTTACAAAATATATATTACAGAATAGATATCATGGCTGTAAGCAGTAGACTTTTATGTAATTGCATGTTGATATAGCTTAGAATAATTAGTAAAGTAAAAAGGGATATAATTTCTCTGTTTATTTTTTATACCGGATAAACGCCTTTGTTAAATTTGTTTTAAGTTACCCATTACTTTCAGTTATTTCGGTCTGGCTTGTAACTTATTGAATCAGATAAGCAGTTATTAATTACAGACACATACCAAGTAAATATGGTAATAATGAATTAGTTAAGTACTTTGTCTAGTATAGATTGATACCAAGTATTTATCTGCAGTCTCCCTTGATCTCCTACCCAGTGTTTTTCGATGGTGCTGGCTTGGAGTTCTTAATTTAAAAGTTTGTATTTTTATTTCATTTTTTTCTTCGTCAGTGCCATGTGGCACTCTCCACTTTCGTATCTGTGGCACCGCTTCATGATTATCATCATCCCCATCACATCCACCATTCTCTCTTGAAATACACTGGGAAAGGAGCTTGAGGGAAACTTATGCAATGTAAGATAATAAACCGTGATAGTGATGGGTGAAGAGAGAGAGAGAGAGAGGATTTTTTACATTGCCACTTCACGATCTCTCCATCACTTTCCCTTCCAATTCCATCTTGTCTCTCCCTCCCAGTTTCCTTCGTTTCTTCTTCCTTCATTCCTCCTTTTCCTGAAAGTCCTTGTCTCCTCACCCTAGCCTCTCCTCCATTGCCCTTTCTTCACATCTTTCTCCTCCACCATCTCACACGTCCTCCACCCACACCTATTTCTCAACCCCTCTCTCTGTTACCCTCATTTTTCAAATTCTCTCTCCCTCCCTCCCCTCCCCTCCATCCCTCCCCTCCATTCCTTTCTCCTATTAACGAACATTATGTTTTCTGTTGCCACTTTTCGAACTCTTTGTGACCCTTTTATTCTTTCTTTATACATTCAGTATAGAGCATAATTTCTCAGATCGTATCTCTGGTACTTTGTTTTTTATTTACTTATTTATGTATTAATATATTTATTTATTTATTCGTGCATTTAAATTTGTTTTTTTTATTTCCGTCGATCCGTTGGATAATTTGGTAACATTGTTACAGTTATGACTTAGAGATTCGTATTGTTAAGTTTTCAGTGAACGGAGGGACGAATTTCTGGCCCTTTATCATAAGAGTTCCGGTTTAACGTCACGGAATCCCTTTTCTACCAAAGGCTAGGACGGTTGCCTTCTTGCGAAGGACTTGTTTTGGAAAGATGTAATCCTTACCCTGAGTGCATGCCCTTGCTAACCTCAGACCGTGACGGGGCGCGAACCCTCGACCTGATGCCTCAGAGTCGCGGACGCTACCGCTTGAGCCACGGTGCCCTTTATCATAAGAGTGAAGCATGAAATGTCGATCAGCAGTTTATTGGGTTCAGAAAATGGAAGTTGATAGTTGAATTGTCTCCGTTTTCTGTCCTAACTGTATCCCTTGTACATATACCAAATAATCTGACTGAATTCTCGATATTTCAAAAACAGAAATTTTACTCGGACACATCGAGAATATGGAAAGGACAGTAGTGGCATCTTTTTTTTTTTTTTTTTTTTTTTACACAATTAGTCCCCATTTGAATGGGGGTGGACATAGGTTGAAACATTGAGATTAAGGTTGGATGCCTTTTTTAACCCCTCGGGATGGGATCAGACTTGCGAATGTCGGGCTCGAGATTTCCCAGTTTGTGCGCTATTCCACTAAGCTACCGCGACTCCAAAATTAGCGATTATAACGAGTGCAAAAATGGACATTACTGGGTTTTCGTTGAGCCTCCTCCCTCCCTAATTAGCTCATGTAATTAGGCTTCTTAATGCTTGTCTGGCACTTTTGCACTCTGAAATATTTTACTTAAAACCCAAATGTAGTCAGAAGTAGCATTACTCTGGCAAAACTAGTTGCACCTAAGAATATAGTATGTATGAAGTATTTTGTTTTTCTTTTATATTTTGGCATTTCATAAACATTATATATAATATTCTGTATATTCAATCCAATCTCTCTCTCTCCTCTCTCTCTCTCTCTCGCACACACACACACTTACACGTCACCACTATTCATTACGGTCGTCATAAACCATCTTCATGAAAAGTGTCTTGATCCCCTCCTGTTTTTTGCCGCGCAATTTCGGAAGTGGAATTTGTTTGATAAACAGTTTTGTATGCAATGCTTTTTTTTCTGGATATGAATTTACAGTTTAGCTATTTTTGTTTCCTAGATTTCATATGGTATTTGAATTTTTTTATATTAATAAATTATCCAGTTTCTAAAAATAACTTTTCTGCGCTAGTAATGTAATCTTAAAACTTTAATATTAGAAATAAAGAGTTAAAAATGTCAAATAGAAATTTCATGAGCTTTTTTTTTTTATTTATTCAGATAACTGTACTGGGGACATGTGCACATGGGCACTCCCAGTGATATTGCAGTTTATAAACATTACAATCTATTTGGTTATGTATAAATAAAATATTAATAGAATTTGCAATTAATTTTAAGTATCATAGCAAGTAATTAATAATAAAATATAGTGTAATAATTGAAGAGTAATATTTGTAACTATTTTCAATAGCCCTTGTTGAGTGCTATCATTTAAGTTACATTTCACTTTTCAACAGTACTACTTCAGACAATTTGAAGCAGATATAGAATAAAAATTTTCAGGTTAGAATAATAAGTAGGGATATATATATATATATATATATATATATATATATATATATATATATATATATATATATATATATATATATATATATATATGAGAGAGAGAGAGAGAGAGAGCGATTATTTATTCATAAAAGGATATATATATTATAGCTTTTCTGGTAAAGCACAGTATGTATTGAGCCCCCTCCCACACCTTTCGTACATTATAGATCTGCTGCTCTATAACTTCTGTTTGCGAATCTCGATTAACAACTTGATAAGTCAGGCATAATGAAACAGAAATTCATCAGTCAGAGCCATGAAGGAGTTTGTTATATATGGATGTTTGAGATCCTGTTAGCCAAAGAAAATATTAGTTTCTCTATATTGTTAAAACAAGGGTTTTCCTATATTCATGTAATACATCATAATCAGTGTTGGTTTTACTTAAAGCCTCAAAAGCCATCTTTCTTTTTTCCTTGCACAGACATAATCTCCTCCCAGGCACCATCTCTTCTTCCCTCGCCCAGAATCTCCCAACTCCCTCTTCCCAGGGCATCGTTGCAAACAGTGGCTTTATTGTGTTTGCTCGTAAGCCAGCCACAGTGAATCTTAAAAGATTTGAAGGCTGAAAGCTAGTTGCTATGCCATCAGACCCTTTTGGGGGGGTCAATCAAGCGTATAATATGGGTTATTAGTGACACAACTTTGTGTAATTCTATTTTTATGACGTCTGTGTAACACATGGTCATGTGGACAGTATTTGTCACCGGCAAATAGTCATTCGAAATTTATTTTCACCGGAGTAATATTTGATAATAAGCGTGATGTGGTCTTGTGGCCCACGGCCTTGAAGAAGCTCGGAGGAACTTCGTCCGTTGAGGTTTTGTTTGAAAAGAAAACAACGTTCGTGTATCGTTCCACTGTTACGATGTTTTCACGAGCTCTCTCTCTCTCTCTCTCTCTCTCTCTCTCTCTCTCTCTCTCTCTCTCTCTCTCTCTCTCTCGTAACTTTCTTGGATATTTCGCCTCTCTTTGCTATCTTTTTCTATGTTTTCTTACTTCGTCCTTACGTTATCCGTTTTTCTTTTGGGCTCGTATCAAATATCGTTTCCGGTGCTGTCCACCAGATGGCTAGCGGCATCAGTCAGGTGTCCTTTGGTTGGTTGCTTGTTTGAAGGCAACCCATTCATTGATGAGAGAGAGAGAGAGAGAGAGAGAGAGAGAGAGAGAGAGAGAGAGAGAGACGTACCAATTGATCGATCGCATGTAGTATTTCCAACCTGTTGGATTGCTGTTTTGTCACTAATAATCCCCACAATGGAGGTGAATACAATCAGGTTGGAGCGTGGGTATTATGGATGGATGACCTTCCTAATGCTTTTCGGTGAGCTCGAATAAGGGTTTGTTACTCCCTGAGTCGAGTTTTCTCACCGGTGTTGACCGCTGTCCCTATTTCCAAACTCTTAATACTCACACAGTCGAAACTACAACTATGACTATGGATACCACCCCAATGAAACATGGTAATACCTCGTCTCCTGCTGTTGCTGTTACTGCTGCCGATGTGAAAGTTACTTGTAAATATAATGATAGATTATCTGTCGTACATATAAATGCACAATCCCTGTTATCCCATATACTAGAAATTGAACATATGCTTGTACAAGAAAATATTGATGTTCTTTGCATTAGCGAATCATGGCTGTATCCGTCAATTAATAATGCATTTATTAATATTCCTTCATATAATATTTATCGCTATGACAGTGGTAGAGGTGGAGGTGTATGTTTATATGTTAAAAATTATTTGAAGGCCACTGAACTAAATCTTGAAACTGAGAAGCACGAAGGAGTGGAAGATAAATGGATCTCTGTCCAACATAAAAAGTTTCCTTCTATTATCATAGGCTGCGTGTACCGCCACCCCAAAGCCTCGGTAACCTCTTTTAGCTATATTTTGGACGTTTTTAAGGAGATAAATTTAAAAAACAAACCAGTTTTTATATATGGCAATTTTAATGATGATCAACTAAAAAGAGAAAATAAAATGAGTAGACTTATTAAGAATTTAAATCTAGAACAGATTATAAATAAACCAACTAGAATCACTCCCACTTCAGTTTCCCAAATCGATCTAGTAATAACAAACTCCAAACATATGATAACTAAGTGTGACGTAATGCCAAGCCCTATAGCAGACCACGAGGAAATTGTAACGTCCCTAAATATTCGCAAACCAAAGAGACAACCAATCTTTAAAACATTCAGATGCTTAAGAAATTATTCACAAGAATTACTTTGTAGTTTACTTATGAATGAAGTACATAAATTAAATGAAATTCTATATACCGATAATATTAATATACAAGTAAAAATTTTAACCAGTGTCTTATCATCATGTATAGATCGATGTGCACCACTCGTGACAAGAGAAATATTTCGTCCCCCCGCTCCTTGGATAACAGATGACATAAAAAACATTATGAAAGAAAGAGACAAACTACAAAATGAAGTAAAACTACAAAGAGATAATATCCCTTTAAGAGAAAAGTTTACAGAGCATAAGAAACAAGTAAAATCATTATTAAGTAACAGTAAGAAATAGTATTACAAAAATGAATTTCAAAACGCTAAAGGCAATATCTCTGATACATGGAAAATTGCTAAAACCATGCTTTCCAATAACTGTAATAAAAGTAGTAACATATCAATTATACCCGATGAGGTAGATGTAAGTGCTAAAGCAGAAGAGTTCAATAATTTTTTCGCTGAAGTGGGGAAAAAAACCTTTGAAAAAACAAAAAAAGAAATAATAAATGAAATCAATAATAGTAATGGTGGTAATAATAATGATGATGGTAGTAGTAATAATAATAGAAATGTTGATAATGGTGTAAATAATAATGATGGTGGTAGTAATTTTTTTTTTTTTTTTTATTTATTCAGATAACTGTACATGGGGACATGTGCACATGGGCACTCCCAGTCATATTGCAGTTGATAACATTACAATCTATGTGGTTATGTATAAATAACATACTAATAGAATTTGCAATTAATTTAAAATATCATAGCAAGTAATTAATAATAAAATATAGTGTAATAATTGAAGAGTACTTGAAGAGTAATCATTGTGACAATATTTTCAATAGCCCTTGTTGAGTGCTATCATTAAAATTCTTTCACTTTTCAACAGTACTACTGCAGACAATTTGAAGCAGATATAGAATAACAATTTTCAGGTTAGAATAATAAGTAGGTACATACATATATATATACACACATACATACACACACACACATATATATATATATATATATATATATATATATATATATATATATATATATATATATATATATATATATATATATATATATATATATATATATATATATATGCATGCATTAATTAGATGAGCAATAGAAACACCACTGGGGCTTCATAGCCATACATATCAAGGAGAGAGAGTAATAAATAAATAAATAAATAAACTTTATTTCCATTTCATTACAATGGGTATTCGTCAGCCAGGGCAAGCCCCAACCCCCCACTGTGATGTCCAACCACAGCAGTTCCTGCCAGTAAACAGCTTAAACTCTCGGTCTTGGACGGGGACCGATCTTTCGACCTCGTGAATGCGAAGCCAGCGCGTTACCACTGTACTAGCCAGCAGGCTAGAGAGAGAGAGAGAGAGAGAGAGAGAGAGAGAGAGAGAGAGAGAGAGAGAGAGAGAGAGAGAGTTTGTGGTATTCATTTCAGCAAAAGGAGTTATTCGTCCTTACTACAGATAAAGACACATCCATGCATACTCATACACATCATTGTCATCTGAGGGTAACACAGCAGAGGAAAGTGCATGTACTTAATTGCATATACGTACACATATAAACCTGAACATACATACATACATACACATAAACACAGTGCCATATAATGGAGGATAAATTTGGAAGGAAAAGAAAGGGAAAGACTGAAAGCCTTTCCCCCTCTCCACCCTTCAAATTATGTACGTGAGAGAGAATTACGTCAATTAATCCATTATCACTATTATCACAACCATTGCTACCACCATCATGATTATTATTACCATCATTATTATTATTATTATCATTATTATTATTATTATCATTATTATTATTACTATTATTATTATTATTATTATTATTATTATTATTATTATTACCATCATCATTACTACAGCTTTTGTATATAGATAGAGTTATGAATCAAAAGTAGTAATTATTGATACATATAGTCATGCACATACATATACATATACACATATACATACATATATACATATAAATACATATACACATACATATACATATACACATACATGCACACATGTACACACATATACATACATATGAGCTCTTGAGGGAGGGGGTTAGAATACTTCCTCCATGTTCCCCTGCGTGTCGTAAGAGTAGACTAAGTGGGGCGGAGCGAAGGGAATGAAAGAACCCTTCTCTGTACTTTCTCTTCCCAGAAAGTCAGAGCATTATTCCTTTACTCAGCCACTCACCTTATAAGGGGAAAAGTGGCTTATGTATATAAAAAGGCATATGGGAGAGAGAGAGAGAGAGAGAGAGAGAGAGAGAGAGAGAGAGAGAGAGAGAGAGAGAGAGAGAGAGAGAGAAGGTATTCCCTCCACCCCTCTCTCTCTCTCTCTCTCTCTCTCTCTCTCTCTCTCTCTTTTTTTTTTTTTTTTTTTTTTTTTTTTTCAAAGTTATAGAAATATCAGATAATATACAAGAAAGTAGACTAAGATGGTATGGTCATGTCGTTAGAAGGGATGAACAGTATGTTGGGAGGAGGGTGATGGAAATGGATATACAGGGTAGAAGGAGAGGGAGACCAAAGCGTAGGTGGATGGATTGATGATGGTAGTAATAATAATAATAATGTTAATCTTGAAGAACATAGTGCATTCAATAGAAGTAATGATGTCTTTAACCCTACTACAGTAGATTGTAATACAGTAATCTTAGTAATAAAAAATCTGAAAGACTCTAATGCATATGGATCAGATGGAATTTGTTTTCGTTTTATTAGAGATTCATTATTTGTAATAGCATATTATCTGACGGTAATAATCAATACTTCCATAGTTACCAATATTTACCCAGATTTATGGAAAAATCCCCATGTAATTCCTGGTTTTAAAAATGGAAATCCTGACGACGTCTCTAACTATAGACCAATCTCTTTACTACCAATTTTATCAAAGATACTTGAAAAGATTGTTGCAAATCAGTTAAGTGAGTTTCTTGAAAAAAATAAACTTATTGCAAAAAGTCAACACGGTTTCAGGCCAAAATTATCAACTGAAACTGCCTTATTGAAAATATCAGATGAAATATACAAAAATATAGATAATAAGAAAATATCATTGCTACTACTACTCGATCTTTCTAAAGCTTTTGATAGTGTACACCATACCATCTTATTAGAAAAATGCAAAAAAATGAACATTGACCCAAGCTGGTTCGAGAACTATTTAAAAAACCGCTACCAGTCAGTCAGAATAAAAGATGTAGTTTCAAGTCGCAAGAAGGTATTGTTTGGGGTCCCTCAGGGATCGATCCTAGGACCTATACTTTTTCTAATATATGTAAACGATCTAGTAAAATATTTACCTAACTGTTATGTCATTCAATATGCTGACGATACTCAAATCTTAATTGAAGGAGAAATTAATGATTTAGAAAATATTATTCGTAGAGCAGAAGAAATTTTGTATATGGCTAAACGTTACTTTCTAAAAAATGGTCTGTTACTTAATGAAACTAAAACCCAATCTATTCTTATCGGATCCAGACAATTATTATCAGAAGTTGATGACAATCTTCATATAAATTTTAACGGTAATATCATTAAGCCAATGAACTCGGTAAAGAACCTAGGTGTCTATTTTGACCGTTACATGAATTTTGAAATGCATATAGATGAAATTTATAAAAAAGTAATGGGTACTCTAATATATCTAAATAGGGTAAAAGACTCATTTGAAACATCAACTCGTATAATAATTGTCCAGTCCTTAGCTATGAGTTTAATTAATTACTGTCTCAAAGTTTGGGGATGTACAAATAAGACTCAATTACAAAGAATACAAAAGTTACAAAACTTTGCAGCACGAGTGGCTGTTGGCAATGTAAGAAAATACGAGCACATCTCTCCTGTTTTAAAAGATCTAGAATGGATAAAGATTAGAGATAAATATGTTTTTGATATATGTACCTTTGTTTTTAATATACTAAGAAACAATCTTCCTGATTGCTTGTATAATTTTTCTACAGTAAGCTCAGTTACCGGGTTAACTACCCGTCAAGGGGAAGATTTATTAGTACGAAGGTCTAAAACTGATATTGGCTCAAGAGATATAAACATTCGTGGACCTCATTTATATAATCAGCTTCCCAGAGAACTAAAAAATGCTGGTTCAGTGTATACTTTTAAATATAATCTTAAGAAGTTACTCTTAAAGGAAGATTTTACTTGTAAATTTTAATAGTACACCCATCTTTATGATTTGTTTGTTTTAGTATGTCTATATCGTACACCACAGATGTCTATCTGGAATATATATGCATCTTATTTGAATACCCAATGTACGTTGGAAATAAAGACTTATTATTATTATTATTATTATATTATTATTTTGACACCAAAATTATCCAAATTTGGTACCGTACCTAAATATGTATTAATATTTGTATTACTTATTTCTTTATAAATTTGGTCTTTGGAATGGATTTTACTTTTAATGTTCATGATGAGTTTTAATTGACAATATTTCTACTGTAGACTGTGGAATTGAATAAGAGAAATATAAATATATAAGTAAAATTATAAATAACTAGAGAAATTAAATAGATGTATACACCTAAAGATTACAGATAAATCTCCAAGTATCATAATTTGTAGCCTGTTGCGTCTCGGAGATCCTAGATACGTTTAATATTAAAAACTTCCAAATATTTCGTCTTGCTTCATTGCTTGCCGATATATTAATGATTTTACGTCACGGACTCCCTTTTCAACCAAGAGCTAGGACGGTCGCCTTCTTGCAAAGGACTTGTATTGGCAGATGTAATCGTTACTCTGAGTGCATGCCCTTGCTAACCTCAGACCGTGGCGGGGCGCGAACCCTCGACCTGACGCCTCAATGTCGCGGACGCTACCGCTTGAGCCACGGTGACAACCACTTGCCGATATATTAATGCCATTCCTAATTTCTTTTAAAATTTTACGTAAGTAAGGATCTCTGGTACAAAATTCTGAAGACTTTTTCCAACCATAGTGTTGAGAGTTCATGTTGAATGTTTCCTCAACTTCTGTTTTGTTTGGAATATTCTATTTCGCGGCATGTTTTGTTTGGAATATTCTATTTCGCGGCACCTCATAGAATCATTTCACATTAATGTCAAAGCTAATCAGAAATCTCTTAAACTTACAGTGTAAGGACATTATGTTATGCCCTCTGTGGGGTTTGCCCTAGCGTATCGGTAGAATGCTTGACTCGGGTTGTAAAAGACCCACATTTGAACCCCACGGCAGGGTAATAGGATAGGAATCCAGCCTTAATTCCCCAGCCACTGTCTGTCCGTGTCCACCCCTTTAACGGGGACATAGTGACACCTAACACACGGATAATTACCATAGTATACTTCGATCGGAACTGTTTGTACCATACTCAACGTACTGTGCTTTACAATGAGAGAGAGAGAGAGAGATTTACATACAGACTGTGTAGTCTTGCACGTACCAAGTTAGGAAATCAAATAAACACACACTGCTTGAGACATATTTTCGCTTGTAAACAAACCTCCCCTGTTGAGCTTTTTACAACCGTAGCTGTTGCAAGAACTAACATAAGAAAGGAATATTACCAGTGATGAATCATTGTATACAGGAGAAAGAAGTGAAGTATACTACTTATTTTTGTAATAATGAAACCCTTTCTATGTGCCTATAACTGTACATTTGTTAAATGTACAGGCTGCCGCCTCCTTTTGATTTATAAATTCTTATTCTATTTTAAGAAATTTTGCATCATTATGATAAGTATCGATTACTATTTCTCCTTTAGGGGGCAATAATACCTCCCCCATGTTCCCTTGCGCGACGTTAAAGTCGACTGAATGGGGTGGAGCGAAGGTACTGGGTAGCCCATCCTTTGTATTTTCATCCTACAAGGAGTCAAGTTTTTGGTTTAACTCCCCCCACATAAGAGGGATTATGAATATTGTTTATATATAGGTAGTGATAACGTACTCAAATCGATTTATTTTCTTTATAGATTTTTATAGCTTTGAAACATACTTTTTTTTTTTTCAAAAATCAATCGATCGTTGCGAAAGTTAATATAATGACTAGATCACCACAATATGGTGTGCTATATTGGAATACCAAAGAAGGCTGAAGGTTCCAAATATTCTCTGAATTGAAGCTCATATCATGCCGTAAGCTTTTGTGCATCGCTTATAATTATCAAGATAAGAGTTAGATCTGGTTTTGCAATTCATACCATAAAGGCCCATTTTGTCAAATATTTTTTTCTTAGCAACTCCCTTGCTTATCATTTTTCCACGTGTCGGGCGAATAATATAAAATATAAAATTGTTATTTGAATACCGATACATTAAGCATTAATGGAATTACAACCTTTCTTTATGTTACAGATTTTTTACAGATTTTTGTTGAAATTATTAACTGTTCAACAGGTATTTATTATGCTTATGACCATTGTATTATCCTAACTTGGAATTCTTACACAATGTTATCCAAACGCTTAAGATACATTTTTAGAATTATATATTTCATTTATTATTATTATTATTATTGTTATTATTATTATTATTATTATTATTATTATTATTATTATACTGCAATACTTGAACATATATATATATATATATATATATATATATATATATATATATATATATATATATATATATATATTCTTGTAACATAACTATAGTAAGAATGAAATTGGCCTAAGAACATTTTCGTCCACGAAGTTAATTTTTTTTTTCTGTGCGGAATCTGAAAGAACTTCTTTAAAATCCTTCCTAGAACCTTGACAAGGATTCATTGATGTAACTCTGGCTGTAGTGTTTGATCATTTCCTTATGAGTAATGAGTGCTGGCATTATATATCTTAAACATTTAATGAGTAGCCAGAATACGCTTAACACGCGTATGCGGCTTTCATTCGCAATTAAACCCTTTCGCTTTACTCGCATATATCCATATTTCTTTTTTATAGGAATTATGATTTTATTTTCCTTCTTTCGTTAAAGGGAAAGTGTAAGAGCAGTTATTTTTTTTTTCCCTTGTGGGTGTTCCCTATAGTCCATGCTTGCTAGAATTTTTGCCAAAGTTTATCAAGAATTTTGCAATTTTTTTTTTTTTTAGCTTGTTAGTATGTAACCTCTGCATATGGAGAACATAATGTGATTGTTTTAAAACAGAATTAGTTTGCCAGTTTATTTATACAAATTTAACTAAGATTGAAGCATTTACTTTTTCTTTCGGTGTTGTGTATCTGTATACGATATACACTGTAAGTAGCTGTTACTCACACTTTATGTATACAAGAGCGTCTCCTGTTTACTGTGTTTATGAAATCCTCGGGCTTGTCTTGCTCAAGTTGAGAAGTGGTCTAGTGGAGTCCCTTCAGCTTTTTGAATATAATCAATAGTTTGAAAAGGTTATTTTATGCAAATTCTCGTCCTTACTGCAAGTTCAAAATTTCAGGATGAATTTGGCGTCAGGAAAAACATATTTATTCTGAGCAGTTTGCCTTCGGTCCGATTTCTTAAACAGTGTAAACCTAGGATACCATATTGTTAGCTAGACACACAAATGGATTTCATAAACGCATATGACGCGGTTCTGTGTATGGCTAGGATCCTACGTGGGATCCTAGCCATACGCAGAACCGCGTCAGATTCGTTTATGAAATCCATTTGTGTGTGTCTAGCTAACTAACAATATGGTATCCTAGGTTTACACTGTTTAAGAAATCGGGCCTTTGAGTGAAGGTGTGTATTATTAGTAAACTGATGTA
>JAXCGZ010002681.1:35000-40835 GCA_037179515.1 Halocaridina rubra
TTGTACATGGGGATGTGTGTAGGCAGGCGCTCCCATTGATTTACAAGTACTACACTCTACATTATGCAATATGCAATCCTTGTATATTATGAGTATATCCAACACCATATGTATATACATTTATATCTCTGTGTTTTATGATCCTTCTTTGAATGCACATATGAAACACATGATATTAATTACATTATTGTTATTTGTTCATGTCCTATGCTAAAACCAAAAATAAATCAATTTTATTATATATATGAAATTTTTATGAGCAAGAGTGTAATAATGAATCTTAAGTAGATCTGGGAGTGCCGACTGGCACATGTCCCCATGTAGAGTTTTAGATCCAAATAAAAAAATAAAAAGATTGTGGTAGCCATTGTTAGTTGTACACGCTAATGGCGGGGGAAGAACGTGAAAATATCACAAGTTTTGAGGGAATAATCTTTACAAGTTAGAAAACACTAATTCTGCCTTTCAACTGTGTCAGCCGTGAGAAAGATGGAACTGAAGGCGCAACCTGGAACGATGGAATGTGATGGCTTCTACTGGTAGTGGATATCACTTGTGACGGTTATTACTTCTGATGGTGGTCGGTGGTGGCTACTGGTGGTGGAAGCGAATGTTGGTGATCGCTTCTGGTGGTGGTGGCCATCGCAAGTGGTATCTACTACTGGTGCGGCTTACTGCAGAAAATTGTGACAGGATTGTAAAGAATTATCTGGAGATGAACATATAATGAACGTAATTTTTATATGAGAGAAAAAACGTTCTCTGCTTCTGTGTCTGCTATGAAGAAGAATGAATGGGAGAACGCGTAGCATATAGTGTGCATATATATCACTCTGTATTGTATATATAACGCCTATGACCTAGCAATCGTATGTAAAGAGTTCATGTACCCCTGCAGTTGGCATATAGAGACGAGCAAAGTAAAAGCGTCTGTTTATTTAATTTTTTAATTTTATTTTTAATTTTAGTTATTTTTTCTATTTTTATTGTATTTCCATTTTAGTAGTCGCCGTGGCTCAATCGGTAGCGTCCGCGACTGGGAGGCGTCAGGTCGAGGGTTGGCGGCCCGTCACGGTCTGAGGCTAGCAAGGGCATGCACTCAGGTTAATGATTACATCTGCCAAAACAAGTCCTTCGCAAGAAGGCAACCGTCCTAGCCCTTGGTAGAAAAGGGAGTCCGTGACGTAAAACCGGAACATTGTATTTCCATTTTAATTTTTTATGTATATTTTGTTTTTACTTTTTGCACTATAATTATTTTGGTTGTTTTGTTTTCCGGGTTTCAATTTTCGGGTTTCAGTTCTCGGGTCTTCGGGTTCCGGTATTCAGCTTTTCGAGATTTTGGTTTTCGGGTTTTCGGATTCATGGGTTTTTGGGATTTCGGTTTTCAGTAGTCGGGTTTTCGATTTTTGCGGCGACGACGGCGGCAGCAGTATAGTAGTAGTAGTAGTAGCAGCGGTAGCAGCTATAGCAGCAGCCGCCGCTTAAAGCTGAAAACTGAAATCCCGAACTCTCAAGAACCTGAAAACTCGAAAACTGAAATTCCGAAAGCCGAAAACTGTAAACCGAAAGCCGAAAACTGAAATCCGAAAATTGAAACCAGGAAAACAAACAACCAAAGTAATTAAGTGTTTTTTCTGTATCTAATTTAATTTTTATTTTTATTGTTATCTTTTATTCATAATTTTTTTTAGTTCATGTGTTTGATTTTCATTTTCACTTTATTTATCCTTTTAGTTTTTTGCTTTTTACTATAATTTAGAATTTTTTGATTGTTTTATGTTATGGTTTTTACTTATGATTAAAGAAGTAAAAGTCAAAACGTCGCTTTTTATATTTTTTTTTATTTCCATCTATATTTTTTTATAAAACGTAAGTTTTTTTTTTACTATTATTTCCATTTTCATTATTATTATTCATTGTTATTCCGTATATTATAT
This sequence comes from Halocaridina rubra, assembly GCA_037179515.1. Taxonomy (NCBI): domain Eukaryota; kingdom Metazoa; phylum Arthropoda; class Malacostraca; order Decapoda; family Atyidae; genus Halocaridina; species Halocaridina rubra. The sequence continues at coordinate 36,941 of JAXCGZ010002681.1, forward strand.
ATATATTTTTTTATTTTACATTTCCTTTTTTCTTTTTTATTTTCTATATTCATTTGTTTTTGATTTATTATTTTCTATTTTTATTTTTATTTAGATTTTTATTGTTATTCCAATTTTTTTACTTTTATTTAATTTTAATTTCATTCTCTCTCTCTCTCTCTCTCTCTCTCTCTCTCTCTCTCTCTCTCTCTCTCTCTCTCTCTCTCTCTCTCTCTCTCTCTCTCTCTCTCTCTCTCTCTCTCTCTCTCTATATATATATATATATATATATATATATATATATATATATATATATATATATATATATATTGATTTTTACCTTTTTTTCCGGTTTTTCGGTATTCTGGATTTTAGATTTTCGGTTTTGGGATTTTTGATTTTCGGATTTTAGATTTTTGTTTCCGGTTTTCAGTTTCCAGGTTTACAGGTTTGTCGGGTTTCAGTATTTTTCAAATTTTTGGGTTTTGGGTTCTTGGGTTTTCGGTTTTCAGTTTTCTACATGTAAACTAATCTAGAATTATGGCACCTAACAGCCGCTGATGTAAACACGATCAAGCTAAGCTATGTATACTTTACTCTGAATTAATAATCGCAGAGTGCTCTTCTGCCATCAATCAGTTGTTAAGCTATATTTTATTCTCAAGTAGTTGCTATTTTTTTTTTTAAATGAAAAGTCTATTAATATTTAATATATACATGGTCAAATATAGATTGTAATATTACAAACTGAATATCACTGGGAGTGCCTATGTGGACATGTTCCCGTGTACAGTTATTTGATTTATAATATTAAAATGTCAACTCTTCCTTCAGAAGCTTAAAAATAATGTTTTTCCTTTTTTTTCTTTTAAGTTTCTATATACAGCATTACTATGCAGACTATACCACTGGTAGTTTATATAAAAGTGATGCCACAATCTAAGACTTTCATTGATAGTACTTTGGTATCAGTATACATAAATGTACACTTTTATGCAACATTATACATACATACATGTATGCATACTTTTATAATATATATATATATATATATATATATATATATATATATATATATATATATATATATATATATATATATATATATATATATATATATATATATGCAGTTAAAGCATTACATGGGACATGTGCACGCACATTTCTGTTTTTTTTTTCACCTAAATATTTCTGTAGTCAAGTTTTCGTGCAGCTATTCTATCACAATCATAAGTTAGCGCTTTTCCTGTGATATACCTGTATGTTACAGTGCAAAAGTTATCATAGTGTCAGATTGAACAACTGTTGTAACTTGGGGCATTTGTGAAAAGTTTAACTCTTCTTGCATTTCATTTTTAAGTATTTTTTTCAACTGAGAATGAATGATTACAAATTAAGACACTGACTCTTCATCGGCCTTTTTTGGAAGTTTGTAGGCCTTCTCAGTGCCATTTTTCCCAACATGGGAAGGTACCCTCAGAGACATCCTTTTTTAGTTCAGATTTGTACTGCGATAAAATTTAATTGCATCATGAGGGTTTTGTAAGCAGTCTTTTAGGGTGTTAGTGACAAAAATGCACTTTTTGAATCACAAACTATGAGTGCAATATCTCCAACATTGATGACATACTCAGTGGCAAGTTTGATTCCAAAAGTTTCACGCTACAAGACTAATGTCCGCTTAGGCAAATCGAACACTTTCATAAACATGCATCCCTCCAAAATATTCATACATTATCATGCTACACCACCCCCTCCTGTATTTCCAATGTTAGACCTATTTGTATATAAAGAGAGAATTTCATTAAAAATTGGAAAGTTATATGTATTAAATACTTCAACTGTCTCCAACCTATGGTGTTTTTTATCCGAGCCGGAGTCACTTCAGTGACAGATGGTAAAGTTGGGAGATAAGCGTCCACACCTACTCTCCAACAAGGATTAATTGCATTGATAAAATTCTTATCTTGACATAGTCTCACAGTCTGTTCTGTCTCCTCATTGATTAAAAGTTTGAATACTTTGGGATGATCAGCTAAGTATTTCCATTCGAGCCTTTACATCGGTATTACCCTATGCTCAATAGTCGTTATTGGGCTGTAATTGAAGGCCAGAGAGGCGGTGTCCAACTACCCTCATAAGTTAATTGCTTTTACTGGGTGGGTCGGAAGGGGACATTTATTGGGAGAGGTCTCCGGAAGGAGGAGAGAGGGGGTAGGCATAGACACGCCTCGTTTGTCACAATCATGTCACAATATGACAAAAAAGAGGGGTAGAGAGAGAGAGAGAGAGAGAGAGAGAGAGAGAGAGAGAGAGAGAGAGAGAGAGAGAGAGAGAGAGAGAAATTATCCTTTTTTATTGGATAATATTTAAATCACCTTTAAGTGATAACACTCGTCTGCTTTAGTATTGAGAGCAACTCGCATATCAAGTGTGATAGACAGCCATATATATATATATATATATATATATATATATATATATATATATATATATATATATATATATATATATAGATAGATAGATAGATAGATAGATGGATAAATAGATAGATAGATAGGCAGACTGATAGATAGAATCTTCTTATAATGTGGGAGGATAAGTGTGATTTTGGCAACCTTTGAGTACAAACATTCGCCTGCAAAAATTAAGATAATCACACCTAAAATGGGAATGTTGAATTGTGATTTTTTTAAATTTTATTTTGGCTGCAATTCACAGTACCAGATATCTGCCTTACACTTGGATGAATTTTATTATATAATTTTCTGCTGCAGTTATGGCAGCTGCTCGTATATTTTGAATGTGATTATAGCAATAGGAAACTGAAAGATAGCTAGTAAGTCTTTCAGAAAGTCTTCATTTTTGCATAGTTCCCAGATGTTTCAGTGCTTGAATGGTGTGATTCTTTCTTAAAATGTTCGTATATTAAGAAAGATCATGCATTGGGTTGTCATTTTACTGTTAAGTAGATTACTAGAGTCTATTTTCTTCGCACGATTGTTAACATTACTCTCTCTCTCTCTCTCTCTCTCTCTCTCTCTCTCTCTCTCTCTCTCTCTCTCTCTCTCTCTCTCTCTCTCTCTCTGTCTCTCTCTCTTGTTTTATCTCAATCTATCTATGTATTTATCTATCTATCTATCTAGCTAGCTAGCTAGCTAACTGTCTATATATCTCTTATAACTATTGTGGTACAAAGGCATTAAAATTATATCGTGACTAATGTAATGTTTTTATTATTTATTAATATACGTATTGCTGTCATTTACTGCCAACATGGCCAACTCTGAATAATTTGTACTGATTACTATTTTATTGGCTGCATGTCTTCCCAGATTCTTATAATCTATCTTCCTTCAAAAAGCAAATCTGTCATCTCAGGCCCTAATCCTCCATATCTCTAGGTCCTCTGTACTTTGACTATTTTTTATGTCAGTCGTTTTCCTTTGTGTATCATTACTTCATTTCTTCCTTGCCCTTAACCTTTTTCTTTTCCTTCGTCTTGGAGTTTTCTCGTGTCCGGGCCTTTATTGATGAGGGCAGTTTTTACCTGTCCAGGGAGGGAAAAAAAAATATTCTTACTCAGATATTTGAAATAATTTCTATTGATAGAAAATAATACCGAGAGCTTAGCTGTATGGATATTATATTTGAATCCATTTGAGTGTGTATGTTTTAACGATTGGAAATAGTAAGCTCTTAAATGGTAATAATTGTAATAGAGTTTTTTTATTTATTTATTTTTTTTTATTATTTTTTTTAGAGAGAACTGTTGTGAGTTTGAGCTGTCTGAATTAACTTTTGTTTCTAGAGAATAATGGTAACTATAATATTCTGTTCTGTTACACAATTACAAAAAACTGTCGTAAGAATTGGCTGTATCTTTGATGTATTTGTATTAATTCCTTTTCTCAAG
>JAXCGZ010002682.1:2500-20000 GCA_037179515.1 Halocaridina rubra
TGCCATTCTTTCCTTCTTGGCATGTCTGGGAGCAGACAACGGCAATTTCCTCTTCATAGTCATTGTATGAGCTTTTAGGAATTATAGTTCAGGCATAAACTAAGGACAACATACTACGATGGCTATTAAAAGTAGGAGGAGGATGGAACGAAAGAAAAAGCGTCTTGCTGGGATACTAGCGCCGCCAGGAGAAAATAACTGCCGCAGGGCCAGCTAGGCAACACTCGCAATGCCAGACGCGACACAGTCATGGCCATAAATACAGTATCCTCATATATTTGTGGTCATGTTGTAAGTTGGTCATGTAGTAACCTGACAATTAAACATAAAAACTAGATTATAAAGAATATTAATAACACATGAAAAATTCTTACCTCACTTTGAACGTGAAACAAATATTCTGCTGGGATATATCTACTCAAACGAACGTACGCACTCCCTCGGCTCAGGACTACCCTCATGTCTTTTTCAAAATAGGGAATACATTCATCTGAACTCTGTCCATTCTCCAGTGCTATTGCATCAACACCACAAAGTCGCAACTTTTTGGCTAGTCCCTTGGAAAATAAAATAATAAACAGTTGGTTGTCTCATATATATACTGTGTATATATATATATATATATATATATATATATATATATATATATATATATATATATATATATATATATATATATATATATAATATATATATATATATATATATATATATATATATATATATATATATATATATATATATATATATATATACTGTATACAGTATATGAATAATTTTCACCTTGACCGGGACTTGAACCTAGGACACACAATTACTATGCTAAGGCGCTACCAACTACACCACAGAAGGTCTAAAAGGGAAACAAACCTTACAGCTATATCTGCTGTACTAGGAATGAAAGCATTCTAACTGAATGCCACTCTGTTCATATTACAGTTTCCCCCAACCATACACGTAGTTTGTTTTTGCATTTAATTCAAATCTCAATCTCATTTGGGACCAACAATAATCAAATAAGCACATTACCATATGTGAAAACATGAATAATTTTTACCCCGACCGGGACTTGAACCTAGGACAAAATAATTATTTTTTCACATACGGTAATGTGCTTATCTGATTATTGTTGGTCCCAAAAGAGATTGAGATTCCAAAAATGAAGCCACGAGTGAGGTTGGGGGAAATTGTAATATGAACAGAGTGGCATTCATATAGAATGCATTCATTCGTAGTATAGCAGCTATAGCTGTAAGGTTTGTTTCCCTTTTAGACCTTCTGTGGTGTAGTTGGTAGCACCTTAGCATAGTAAGTATGTGTCCTAGGTTCAAGTCCCGGTCGGGGTAAAAATTATTCATGTTTTCACATGTGGTTATGTGCTTATTTGATTACTGTTGGTCGCAAATGAGATAGAGATTTGAATTAAATGCAAAAATCGAAGCCACAAATGAAGTCGGGGGAAACTGTAACAAGGACAGAGTGGCATTCAGATAGAATGCGTTCATTCCTGGTATAGCAGCTATAGCTGTAAGGTTTGCTTTCCTTTTAGAACTTCTGTGGTATAGTTGGTAGCACCTTAGCATAGTAATTATATGTCCTAAGTTCAAGTCCCAGTTGGGGTAAAAATTATTCATGTTTTCTTATATGGTAAAGAGCATATTTGATTATATATATATATATATATATATATATATATATATATATATATATATATATAATATATATATATATATATATATATATATATATATATATATATATATATATATATATATATATATATATATATATAAAATTGCCATTATCCCTTTGCAAAGGAGGTGGCCGAGTCAAAGCACATACATACACCAAAAACAAATATACCTAAAGCACTTTTATCAGCTCCTTTTGGACAAAGGGCTGGCAGAATTTCCTCAACTTTGCTTGGGTCACATACAGGGTAAGTAGGCAAGGATCTCCTGAAGTGAGACCTGAAAGCTGAAGCTGGTATACCATTACCGCTTTCCCAATGCTAGCAGGTGAGAGCGATCACTCTGGTGTGTTACCTATGCATAGTCTTTCTCCATTCATTCTTATATCTTGCATTCTCTCTTCCTTGATACACTGACATATCATGTGGATCTAATGGTCTTTTCACCTCATCCTTCCAGCTCACTCTATCTTTCTCTCAGCCTTATTCTAATTGCATACTGTACTCACTTGAAGCATAGTGTCACAGACGAAGCGAGAATCTCTGGCCAGAATAGGGCTTTGCTTGGTATCCAACAACGTTACGTTAGAAGCAGATATTTCCATCTTTTTGCCTGTGCTTTTTTTAAGGTCCTTAGAAGGTGCTTTTGGTTTGATACCCCTCCAGTCTCGAATTTCCAATAATTCAGCTTTTTCATTCAGGTACTGATATATTTCAATGAGACATCTCGCATCAAGTGCGGCATAAAATCTCTGCGACTTGGACAAAGGACGCTCGGCCCAATTTGAAAACTGCTCGTTCTTGTTGAGGGGTTTCCCAAAACATCTATACACCAAGTCACTGAGGCCTTTATAAGAAGAGGCACTAAATGAGAAGATTTCACTATGTGAAGATAATAATGCTGCTTTCTTTTCATCGAAATCAATGACATTCTGAGCATCAACCAGAGCATTTTTCAATTCTAAATTCAATTTAGCAAGAACTTTAAAATCACCTTTGATTCCATAGCCTAGTTTTGTGATATTATCGTTGACAAAGATCTTGCCAAGCATGATCCAATGGTTAGCAGTCAAACAAGGTAGAAGAAGTACCACATCAATGAGAAAAACATGAGTAACTGAAGCTAACTGTAGTAAAGCGACCTGCTCTCTTTCATGGCCTATACCAAAGGTTGGTTTCCATTCGGTATCAACACCAACAATGATACCGGATGAAAGTGTCTTCATACACTCTTCAAAGCCTTCAATAGTATCTACAATTATAATATTTTCAGGTGGTAGCAAAAGGGGATAGGTCTCTCCTCCATCTTCATTCCAATATTCCTCTTCGATATCATTGGTGTTGGGATGAGAATTCACATCAGCCTTGAGGGAAAAAGAATCTGAAACTGCATTTATAATTTCCCAAGGCAAGTCCTTGATATACAATCCTAATCTTGCAACATATGGTACAGCTGATTGAGGATCTTGGTATTGAGAAAATAAATTCATCAACTCTACTTTCAGTTCCGGGCTCTCTTTTAGAGCATCATCAATCAAGCTTTGAAAGACTGAATACTGAAGTCCCTTTCCAATGTAGTACTTGTAGAATAAATACCTCAGAGCACTCAAAGTCTTTATCCTACGCAAATTGGGGAAGAGTGCCATGTCCAATTTATATCTCTTAAGAAGCCTAGTTGCTGTGTTACTTAGTATTTTACTACTCTTAAAAGTAGCGGGGTTTTTAACACCATGAGCCGCAAGTACATCCTGAGCTTCTGTTTTTTTCCCAATCAGGTCATCGATAAATAACACTATCTCTTGCTGGTGTTGAAGACTTGAGTCAAGGAATTCATCTGCTAGACAGAGTCTGTCTTGGATAAATAAGGGAATTATTAATTCGAATGTTGAGAATTCACTCTGGAGGCTTAGTAATGTTGCCAATATGCAAACATCTTTATGTCGTTTCTGGGCAATCATATCATGTAGATAAGGCAATAACTCTGTCTTTATGTTCTCTAATTCATATGCCTTAACAAGTAGTCTCATTAGACCAGTGTTTTTCTGTGTGATGGCCACTTGAAATACTTCCTTTTGTAGAGGCTTCGTGAGGCACTCAGTATACTTTTCTCTGTTGCTATTCAAGAAGGAGATGAATTCTACAGCGATATTAGCAGCCATTCCATTCCCTCTACTCTTATAGATATCGCGACAAAGCTTGATGACTATAATAATTAGTTTATAAGGATCAACTGTATTTACTAAAGAGGCCCGTATTGCTTCAGAAAACTCGTTCTTTTTATTCAGTTTCCACAACTTTTGTAGATGCATGAAGCAGTATACGCAGTCCTCCGTTGCAATAGTCGCACACTGTCCTTTTCTGAAATGAAACAAGTAAGTCAGCCATCAAGTATAATTGCTAGCAGTTACAAAAAAATAATAAAAGCTAAAGAATGGCAGTACCTAAGCCCTCAGAGCAGAAAAGAATACTAAAAAAATATTGGCAGTACTTACACCCTCATAGCAAAATAGAATGCTAAAAAATGAAGGAAGTGCTGTTGAGGAAAAACTGTTTCTATTTTGAAATTCTATGAACGTGTCACCAAAAAAACTGACAATGACACGTTATCATATCGAAGGGTGACCATATACAGTGCAATTTGGCCTCGAGACCAGGGACAGGTCTGACCAGATTGGATCGTCTATGGGCTAGTTGAGGACAGCATCCAGATCACAGATGATCTAATCTGGTAAGATTCAACCAGATGGTCTCAAGGCCAAACTGCACCATGTATAGGCACCTTAACATATGTTAGATAGAGGAATATATGTAATCTTTCTGAAGCCACTGACAAACTTGTGCCTGTAGATTTGACTTAGCCTACCTGACTTGTTGAAAAGTATTTGAAACTGTCCCACATGCTAGACTTCTTGTTAGGCTAATGACGTAATATAGAAATTAAAAAAAACATTGAAAAAATATCTGAAACAAATAATTAATATTTATGTCAATGATCACTTTGTAAATTCATTTTCTAACTGGAGGTGAACTACTCTTACTAATAAACCAAACCTAACCTAATCAGATATAATAAATTTTATGAGAGTTTCTACCCACTCTCCGTTGCTATACAATTTAAAGTTATAATAAATATATTAATTTAGAATCGGGTAATGATTATTTACACCCAGTACACTACATAACCCCACAAATTGCTAGGTTAGGTTTGTACGAGTTAGGTTAGGCATCGAGCAAACCTTAATGAGTTAACGCAAAAATTCACGGAAATATTTAATGCACAGTGGGTAGCTAATCTCTATCCGATCCTTAAATTACAGTACTATATCTAATTCACCCTAATTCCAGCTACTATATTCAATATCCTTATTTTCAAGACGTATGAAAAAAACAGTGGGTACATCATACATCACAAGGGTAAATACTTACTTTCACACTCCCTAGCGTGAGATAACATACAAAACATTAACAAAAATATGTAAAACACCTAAAAATCTATCATCTCAATAAACTATGGTGATCTACTCTAAACTAATACAATAAATTTCATGATATTTTTTCTTAACTGGGGGATATGAAAGTAAATAAAAACTATATATTATGTCAGAGGCTGCAGCATATAAGATGAGAGATGAGAGTTTGATAAGAAATCTAGAGTAAATGCTTAGATATAAAATTTACTATTCGATGGCTTTTAATGTGCTTGGAAAGAATCTAACCTTCCAAACCAACCAAAGCTACCTTAAAAAAAAAAAAAAAAAAGTGAATTTAGCGGATATTAAATGTCAGATTCGTAAAAAAAGAAAAAAAAATCTTACATTATCGAGACCAACTTATATAGCATAAGAAGTCGGGAATGAGACGGGTGTGATATTAAAAAAAAAAATACCATGATGTGGTATAATAACAGTGCAAAGTTACCTTTTTCATGCTACGACCTTATAAGTATACTAGTAATATTGATATCTACAGTAACTATGTACACTTTAACGCTTAAATCTAAAGGCCAACTATGCCATGAAGACTAACAGAACGTGGTGCAATATATCAAAATGAATTAAAAGAAACTACTGTGGAAAATTTATGGATCAAGTAAAAATAACAACTCCCAGTCCAATAAATGATCCCGCAATTTGCAAGGCATGGTTAGGTGAAGTAAAGTTAGAATAGGTTAGGTTAATCCCTATCCTATACAACCCAACCTAACTATCTGAGGTTATTGTACAGGGAGTCATTAACTTTTACTTGATCCGATTTAAGTAACTCACTCAATAGCCTCCATGATTCTGTCCTGATGATGATTAACTAACAGAAATTAACATCATAATATGGAGAATTTGTAAAATGGCACAAGTGTCAAAACAACTACTTCTCGCGGTGCGTATAGAACACGAAGCTAACAGTTCCCTAGTGACCAAAACATTCCGAATGTAAATATTGGAAAGGAAAAATATAGGTGCAGCCTTTACACCTCTTTCTCTTTTAAATTCTTTTAAATTAGATTAAATTAAAGTAGCACATTTATGCATTGAATATTCATAAAATTCAGTGGATATGCAAAAAGTATTTAAAGAACTCAATGTATTTAATGTATTTATGTAATGAAGCCACGTGTTAATACGTATATATAAAGACTTTCATACGTGTATTAAAGTACATTTATTAATATCACTGTTATTATTATTATTATTATTATTATTATTATTATTATTATTATTAGTATTATTATTATTATTATTATTATTATTATTATTATTATTATTATTATTATTATTGATAATCATAATAATAATAATAATAATAATAATAATAATAATAATAATAATAATAATAATAATAATAATAATAATAATAATAATCAGTACTAGAAGGCTACCAGCCTTACAACACTCGTTCTGCCGTTATCATGCAAATAAATGGAAGGATGGAAAACACTGCATTATTTTTCTTATCTGCCTTGCACAACTGTGTTTTATTCATCAATATAATAATACACAAGTGAGTTATTTATTGGTGAATGTATACAATTATATGCACATGATAATTGTACTATTATATATCATTTTATGCCTTGCGTAAAGTATGTCAGCGTATTCCGGGAAGTTCATTGGTTGCAGCCATCGTCAAGGTCATAAGTCATGAGCCAATAAAAAAGAAAAAAAACTAATAACATTGAACATGTCATCAAATCCGGTACGTGTCATCAGCCAATCAGGGTTCGAGAATTGTCATCCTAAGATTATGATTGATTATTAGCCTTAATGACGTAAGAGCTGCCTCTTCCTGGTGACAAGTTCAGCTAGGAATACCATAACAGACAAGAGCATACCTGCAATTAAAAAAAAAAAAAAGTTAAAATGTGTGATTACCTAATTGTGATTACCTAATTGTGTTTACGGGAAAGAGCCCAAAGCTCGTATCTTCCCGTCTCCTGATCGGTTCCATTTTTAGACTTAGTGATACTTATCATACCTGTCCTTAAAACTATGGATTGAGGTAGCATTAACTACCTCCTCGCTTAGCGAATTCCAATTATCAACTACTCTTACACTGAAAAAGTATTTCCTTACATCCTGCAAACAAGTTTTCTTCCGAAGCTTCAAACTATGACCTCTAGTTCTAGAGCCAGCCATATCGAAATATCGATCCCTATCCACTCTATCATAACCATGAAGGAATTTAAAGACTGTCACCATATCCCCCCTTACTCTTCTAGCTTCGAGTGATGGCAAGTCTAATTCCCTCAGCCTCTCATCATAACCGAGATTGCGTATTTCTGGCACCAGTTTCGTGGCATGTCTTTGAACTTTTTCAAGCTTAGCTATGTGCTTTTTCAAGTGCGGATTCCAAAAGGGGGCTGCATATTCGAGTTTTGGCCTCACATAGGTTACATAAATATTTCTGAACATTTCCTTGTCCATGTGCCTGAAGGCTACCCTTACATTTGATAAGAATGCATATGCTGCCCTTACTACGCCATTTATATGTATTTCTGGAGACAAATCTGCCAATATGTTTACTCCTAGATCTCTCTCATTTTCTGTCTCCTGAAGCTGTACTCCAGCCACCGAGTAGTCAAGCTTGGGCCTTCTTGCACTTGTACCCATTCTCATTACCTTACATTTTGAGGTATTGAATTTCATTAGCCACTTTTCTGACCACTCATGCAGATTATTTAGATCCTCCTGAAGTTCTCTACCATTGTTCTCGTTTTTTACTTTCTTCACAATCTTTGCATCATCTGCAAACATATTCATGAATGAATTTACAGACTCTGGTAGGTCATTTACATATACAAGGAACAAAAGTGGCCCTAAAACTGAACCCTGTGTGTGTGTGTGTGTGTGTGTGTGTGTGTGTGATTACCTAGTTGTGATTACCTAATTGTGTTTACGGGAAAGAGCCCAAAGCTCGTATCTTCCCGTCTCCTCATCGGTTCCATTTTATACTTAGTCATACTTATCATACCTGTCCTTAAAACTATGGATTCAGATAGCATTAACTACCTCCTCGCTTAGCCAATTCCAAGTATCAACTACTCTTACACTGAAAAAGTATTTCCTTACATCCTGCAAAGAAGTTTTCTTACAAAGCTTCAAACTATGACCTCTAGTTCTAGAGACAGCCATATCAAAATATCGATCCCTATCCACTCTATCATAACCATGAAGGATTTTAAAGACTGTCACCATATCCCCCCTCAATCTTCTAGCTTCGAGTGATGGTAAGTCTAATTCCCTCAACCTCTCATCATAACTGAGATTGCGTATTTCTGGCACCAGTTTCGTGGCATGTCTTTGAACTTTTTCAAGCTTAGCTATGTGCTTTTTCAAGTGTGGATTCCAAAAGGGGGCTGCATATTCGAGTTTTGGCCTCACATAGGTTACATAAATATTTCTGAACATTTCCTTGTCCATGTGCCTGAAGGCTACCCTTACATTTGATAAGAATGCATATGCTGCCCTTACTATGCCATTTATATGTATTTCTGGAGACAAATCTGCCAGTATGTTTACTCCTAGATCTCTCTCATTTTCTGTCTCTTGAAGTTGTACTCCAGCCACCGAGTAGTCAAGCTTGGGCCTTCTTGCACTTGTACCCATTTTCATTACCTTACATTTTGAAGTACTGAATTTCATTAGAAACTTTTCTGACCACTCATGCAGATTATGTAGATCCTCCTGAAGTTCTCTACCATTGTTCTCGTTTTTTACTTTCTTCACAATCTTTGCATCATCTGCAAACATATTCATGAATGAATTTACAGACTCTGGTAGGTCATTTACATATACAAGGAACAAAAGTGGCCCTAAAACTGAACCCTGTGGAACTCCACTACTAACTCTTCTCCATTCAGACACTGAGTGTCTTACTCTAACCCTCTGTTCCCTTCCTCCAAAGTAAGTTTTTATCCATTCCAAAACATTTCCACCTATTCTAGCCATTGCTTGCAGCTTCCTAATAAGTCTCCCATGTGGAACAGTGTCAAACGCTGTCTGGAAGTCTAGGAATATGCAATCTGCCCAGCCCTCTCTTTCCTGTAAGATTTGGCTTACCTCATCATAAAATTCTAATAAGTTTGTTACTGTTGATCTACCTTCTCTGAAGCCATGTTGCCTCACTGACAAAAAGTTGAAGGATTCCAAGTGAAGAGAGATATGTTTCCTTAGCAGTTTCTCCATAACTTTGCAAACTATGCTTTTCAAGGAAACTGGTCTATAGTTCAGAGCCGTATCCCTCCTTCCCTTTTTGAAGATAGGTATCACATTTGCTTGTTTCCAGCATCTTGGAATCTCCCCTGACTCCAGTGACTTTTTAAATATGATACTTAGTGCCACTGATATTGAGTTTGCCCATTTTTCAAGCACATGAGGGGATATTTCATCAGGACCTGTGTGTGTGTGTGTGTGATTACCTAATTGTGATTACCTAATTGTGTTTACGGGAAAGAGCCCAAAGCTCGTATTTTCCCGTCTCCTGATCGGTTCCATTTTATACTTAGTCATACTTATCATACCTGTCCTTAAAACTATGGATTGAGATAGCATTAACTACCTCCTCGCTTAGCCAATTCCAATTATCAACTTCTCTTACACTGAAAAAGTATTTCCTTACATCCTGCGAAGAAGTTTTCTTACAAAGCTTCAAACTATGACCTCTAGTTCTAGAGCCAGCCATATCAAAATATCGATCCCTATCCACTCTATCATAACCATGAAGGATTTTAAAGACTGTCACCATATCCCCCCTCAATCTTCTAGCTTCGAGTGATGGTAAGTCTAATTCCCTCAACCTCTCATCATAACTGAGATTGCGTATTTCTGGGACCAGTTTCGTGGCATGTCTTTGAACTTTTTCAAGCTTAGCTATGTGCTTTTTCAAGTGTGGATTCCAAAAGGGGGCTACATATTCGAGTTTTGGCCTCATATAGGTTACATAAATATTTCTGAACATTTCCTTGTCCATGTGCCTGAAGGCTACCCTTACATTTGATAAGAATGCATATGCTGCCCTTACTATGCCATTTATATGTATTTCTGGAGACAAATCTGCCAGTATGTTTACTCCTAGATCTCTCTCATTTTCTGTCTCTTGAAGTTGTACTCCAGCCACCGAGTAGTCAAGCTTGGGCCTTCTTGCACTTGTACCCATTTTCATTACCTTACATTTTGAAGTATTGAATTTCATTAGAAACTTTTCTGACCACTCATGCAGATTATGTAGATCCTCCTGAAGTTCTCTACCATTGTTCTCGTTTTTTACTTTCTTCACAATCTTTGCATCATCTGCAAACATATTCATGAATGAATTTACAGACTCTGGTAGGTCATTTACATATACAAGGAACAAAAGTGGCCCTAAAACTGAACCCTGTGGAACTCCACTACTAACTCTTCTCCATTCAGACACTGAGTGTCTTACTCTAACCCTCTGTTCCCTTCCTCCAAAGTAAGTTTTTATCCATTCCAAAACATTTCCACCTATTCTAGCCATTGCTTGCAGCTTCCTAATAAGTCTCCCATGTGGAACAGTGTCAAACGCTGTCTGGAAGTCTAGGAATATGCAATCTGCCCAGCCCTCTCTTTCCTGTAAGATTTGGCTTACCTCATCATAAAATTCTAATAAGTTTGTTACTGTTGATCTACCTTCTCTGAAGCCATGTTGCCTCACTGACAAAAAGTTGAAGGATTCCAAGTGAAGAGAGATATGTTTCCTTAGCAGTTTCTCCATAACTTTGCAAACTATGCTTTTCAAGGAAACTGGTCTATAGTTCAGAGCCGTATCCCTCCTTCCCTTTTTGAAGATAGGTATCACATTTGCTTGTTTCCAGCATCTTGGAATCTCCCCTGACTCCAGTGACTTTTTAAATATGATACTTAGTGCCACTGATATTGAGTTTGCCCATTTTTCAAGCACATGAGGGGATATGTCATCAGGACCTGTGTGTGTGTGTGTGATTACCTAATTGTGATTACCTATTTGTGTTTACGGGAAAGAGCCCAAAGCTCGTATTTTCCCGTCTCCTGATCGGTTCCATTTTATACTTAGTCATACTTATCATACCTGTCCTTAAAACTATGGATTGAGATAGCATTAACTACCTCCTCGCTTAGCCAATTCCAATTATCAACTACTCTTACACTGAAAAAGTATTTCCTTACATCCTGCAAAGAAGTTTTCTTACGAAGCTTCAAACTATGACCTCTAGTTCTAGAGCCAGCCATATCAAAATATCGATCCCTATCTACTCTATCATAACCATGAAGGAATTTAAAGACTGTCACCATATCCCCCCTCACTCTTCTAGCTGCGAGTGATGGTAAGTCTAATTCCCTCAGCCTATCATCATAACTGAGATTGCGTATTTCTGGCACCAGTTTCGTGGCATGTCTTTGAACTTTTTCAAGCTTAGCTATGTGCTTTTTCAAGTGTGGATTCCAAAAGGGGGCTGCATATTCGAGTTTTGGCCTCACATAGGTTACATAAATATTTCTGAACATTTCCTTGTCCATGTGCCTGAAGGCTACCCTTACATTTGATAAGAATGCATATGCTGCCCTTACTATGCCATTTATATGTATTTCTGGAGACAAATCTGCCAGTATGTTTATTCCTAGATCTCTCTCATTTTCTCTCTGTGTGTGTGTGTGTGTGATTACCTAATTGTGATTACCTAATTGTGTTTACGGGAAAGAGCCCAAAGCTCGTATCTTCCTGTCTCCTCATCGGTTCCATTTTACACTTAGTCATACTTATCATACCTGTCCTTAAAACTATGGATTGAGATAGCATTAACTACCTCCTCGCTTAGCCAATTCCAATTATCAACTACTCTTACACTGAAAAAGTATTTCCTTACATCCTGCAAAGACGTTTTCTTACGAAGCTTCAAACTATGACCTCTAGTTCTAGAGCCAGCCATATCAAAATATCGATCCCTATCTACTCTATCATAACCATGAAGGAATTTAAAGACTGTCACCATATCCCCCCTCACTCTTCTAGCTTCGAGTGATGGTAAGTCTAATTCCCTCAGCCTATCATCATATCTGAGATTGCGTATTTCTGGCACCAGTTTCGTGGCATGTCTTTGAACTTTTTCAAGCTTAGCTATGTGCTTTTCAAGTGCGGATTCCAAAAGGGGGCTGCATATTCGAGTTTTGGCCTCACTTAGGTTACATAAATATTTCTGAACATTTCCTTGTCCATGTGCCTGAAGGCTACCCTTACATTTGATAAGAATGCATATGCTGCCCTTACTATGCCATTTATATGTATTTCTGGAGACAAATCTGCCAGTATGTTTACTCCTAGATCTCTCTCATTTTCTCTGTGTGTGTGTGTGTGTGATTACCTAATTGTGATTACCTAATTGTGTTTACGGGAAAGAGCCCAAAGCTCGTATCTTCCTGTCTCCTCATCGGTTCCATTTTATACTTAGTCATACTTATCATACCTGTCCTTAAAACTATGGATTGAGATAGCATTAACTACCTCCTCGCTTAGCCAATTCCAATTATCAACTACTCTTACACTGAAAAGGTATTTCCTTACATCCTGCAAAGAAGTTTTCTTACGAAGCTTCAAACTATGAACTCTAGTTCTAGAGCCAGCCATATCAAAATATAGATCCCTATCTACTCTATCATAACCATGAAGGAATTTAAAGACTATCACCATATCCCCCCTCACTCTTCTAGCTTCGAGTGATGGTAAGTCTAATTCCCTCAGCCTCTCATCATAACTGAGATTGCGTATTTCTGGCACCAGTTTCGTGGCATGTCTTTGAACTTTTTCAAGCTTAGCTATGTGCTTTTTCAAGTGCGGATTCCAAAAGGAGGCTGCATATTCGAGTTTTGGCCTCACATAGGTTACATAAATATTTCTGAACATTTCCTTGTCCATGTGCCTGAAGGCTACCCTTACATATGATAAGAATGCATATGCTGCCCTTACTATGCCATTTATATGTATTTCTGGAGACAAATCTGCCAGTATGTTTACTCCTAGATGTCTCTCATTTTCTGTGTGTGTGTGTGTGTGTGTGTGTGTGATTACCTAATTGTGATTACCTAATTGTGTTTACGGGAAAGAGCCCAAAGCTCGTATCTTCCTGTCTCCTCATCGGTTCCATTTTATACTTAGTCATACTTATCATACCTGTCCTTAAAACTATGGATTGAGATAGCATTAACTACCTCCTCGCTTAGCCAATTCCAATTATCAACTACTCTTACACTGAAAAAGTATTTCCTTACATCCTGCAAAGAAGTTTTCTTACGAAGCTTCAAACTATGACCTCTAGTTCTAGAGCCAGCCATATCAAAATATCGATCCCTATCTACTCTATCATAACCATGAAGGAATTTAAAGACTGTCACCATATCCCCCCTCACTCTTCTAGCTTCGAGTGATGGTAAGTCTAATTCCCTCAGCCTCTCATCATAACTGAGATTGCGTATTTCTGGCACCAGTTTCGTGGCATGTCTTTGAACTTTTTCAAGCTTAGCTATGTGCTTTTTCAAGTGCGGATTCCAAAAGGAGGCTGCATATTCGAGTTTTGGCCTCACATAGGTTACATAAATATTTCTGAACATTTCCTTGTCCATGTGCCTGAAGGCTACCCTTACATTTGATAAGAATGCATATGCTGCCCTTACTATGCCATTTATATGTATTTCTGGAGACAAATCTGCCAATATGTTTACTCCTAGATCTCTCTCATTTTCTCTCTGTGTGTGTGTGTGATTACCTAATTGTGATTACCTAATTGTGTTTACGGGAAAGAGCCCAAAGCTCGTATCTTCCTGTCTCCTCATCGGTTCCATTTTATACTTAGTCATACTTATCATACCTGTCCTTAAAACTATGGATTCAGATAGCATTAACTACCTCCTCGCTTAGCCAATTCCAATTATCAACTACTCTTACACTGAAAAAGTATTTCCTTACATCCTGCAAAGAAGTTTTCTTACGAAGCTTCAAACTATGACCTCTAGTTCTAGAGCCAGCCATATCAAAATATCGATCCTTATCCACTCTATCATAACCATGAAGGAATTTAAAGACTGTCACCATATCCCCCCTCACTCTTCTAGCTTCGAGTGATGGTAAGTCTAATTCCCTCAGCCTCTCATCATAACTGAGATTGCGTATTTCTGGCACCAGTTTCGTGGCATGTCTTGTGTGTGTGTGTGTGTGTGTGTGTGTGTGTGTGTGATTACCTAATTGTGATTACCTAATTGTGTTTACGGGAAAGAGCCCAAAGCTCGTATCTTCCCGTCTCCTCATCGGTTCCATTTTAGACTTAGTCATACTTATCATACCTGTCCTTAAAACTATGGATTGAGATTGCATTAACTACCTCCTCGCTTAGCCAATTCCAATTATCAACTACTCTTACACTGAAAAAGTATTTCCTTACATCCTGCAAAGAAGTCTTCTTACGAAGCTTCAAACTATGACCTCTAGTTCTAGAGCCAGCCATATCAAAATATCGATCCCTATCCACTCTATCATAACCATGAAGGAATTTAAAGACTGTCACCATATCGCCCCTCACTCTTCTAGCTTCGAGTGATGGTAAGTCTAATTCCCTCAGCCTCTCATCATAACTGAGATTGCGTATTTCTGGCACCAGTTTCGAGGCATGTCTTTGAACTTTTTCAAGCTTAGCTATGTGCTTTTAGAGAGAGAGAGAGAGAGAGAGAGAGAGAGAGAGAGAGAGAGAGAGAGAGAGAGAGAGAGAGAGAGAGAGAGAGAGAGAGAGAGAGAGAGAGAGAGAGAGAGAGAGACTTACCAAGAGCGTAGACAATAAAAATGCCGAAGAAATCCTCTATGGTCATAGCTTTCAGTTGGCCGGTGAGCTGCTTCAGTTGTTGGTTCTTAAATGAGGATCTTAGGCAATACTCCGCATATTTACAGGCTCTGGAATACAGTCTCTCGAGAACACCCGACTCTTTTAGACTGTTGATGCTGAAAATAATAATAATAAAACACTAACATGGCATAGTGCACATGCATGTGTCTATGCATATAATTTCTGGCGAAGAGACTTGTACCTCAATGGGAGAAGCCCTCTCTATAAACATTACAATGTATCTTTGAATCTTGGGCAAAGCATACACACACACACACACACACACACACACACACACACACACACACACACACACACACACACACACACACACACACACAACAAATCTGTACAAGAAATGTATGACATCTTTTGTGAGAAATATGGGAAGATTGTAGATTGCTGCATACCTGTCACCAAAGTAGGTGTAATTCATGCCAGAGAGAAATGGTTCGATAATGGGTGTAAAAGAGCTAAGGAGTGGAGAGACAAATGCTGGAAAAGGTATAGGAGGAGAAAAAACATAAATGCCTGGCAAACCTACAAAAGAGCAAGAAATGACTACCTAAGTAAAAGGAGAGAGGCAGAGAAAGATTATGAGAGGGACATCACCAGGAAGGCGAAAGAAAATCCCAAGCTTTTCCACAGCTTTATCAGAGGAAAACTGAAGGTAAAAGAACAGGTTTTAAGGCTAAAGAGAGCGGATGGAAGCATCACTGAGACGGACGAAGAGATCTGCAAAGAATTGAACAAGGAGTTTCAGTCAGTATTTACAGTAGAAAATACCCCACCCCCTCAGATTGCAGTGATAGAAGCTCAAGGGCCGGTATTAGAGAACATCAACCTTACAGCCACAGAGGTATGCAAAGCGCTGATGGATTTAGATGTTCATAAAGCTACAGGTCCTGATGACATATCCCCTCATGTGCTAAAAAATGCGCAAACACAATATCAGTGGCACTAAGTATCATTTTTAAGGAGTCATTGGAGTCGGGGGAGATTCCAAGATGCTGGAAACAAGCAAATGTGATACCTATCTTCAAAAAGGGAAGGAGGGATACGGCTCTGAACTATAGACCAGTTTCCTTGACCAGCATAGTTTGCAAAGTTATGGAGAAACTACTAAGGAAACATATCTCTCTTCACTTGGAATCCTTCAACTTTTTGTCAGTGAGGCAACATGTCTTCAGAGAAGGAAGATCAACAGTAACAAACTTATTAGAATTTTATGATGAGGTAAGCCAAATCTTACAGGAAAGAGAGGGCTGGGCAGATTGCATATTCCTAGACTTCCAGAAAGCATTTGACACTGTTCCACATGGGAGACTTATTAGGAAGCTGCAATCAATGGCTAGAATAGGTGGAAATGTCTTGGAATGGATAAAAACTTACTTAGAAGGAAGGGAACAGAGGGTTAGAGTAAGACACTCAGTGTCTGAATGGAGAAGAGTTAGTAGTGGAGTTCCACAGGGTTCAGTTTTAGGGCCACTTTTGTTCCTTGTATATGTAAATGACCTACCAGAGTCTGTAAATTCATTCATGAATATGTTTGCAGATGATGCAAAGATTGTGAAGAAAGTAAAAAACGAGAACAATGGTAGAGAACTTCAGGAGGATCTACATAATCTGCATGAGTGGTCAGAAAAGTGGCTAATGAAATTCAATACCTCAAAATGTAAGGTAATGAGAATGGGTACAAGTGCAAGAAGGCCCAAGCTTGACTACTCGGTGGCTGGAGTACAACTTCAGGAGACAGAAAATGAGAGAGATCTAGGAGTAAACATATTGGCAGATTTGTCTCCAGAAATACATATAAATGGCGTAGTAAGGGCAGCATATGCATTCTTATCAAATGTAAGGGTAGCCTTCAGGCACATGGACAAGGAAATGTTCAGAAATATTTATGTAACCTATGTGAGGCCAAAACTCGAATATGCAGCCCCCTTTTGGAATCCGCACTTGAAAAAGCACATAGCTAAGCTTGAAAAAGTTCAAAGACATGCCACGAAACTGGTGCCAGAAATACGCAATCTCGGTTATGATGAGAGGCTGAGGGAATTAGACTTGCCATCACTCGAAGCTAGAAGAGTAAGGGGGGATATGGTGACAGTCTTTAAAATCCTTCATGGTTATGATAGAGTGGATAGGGATCGATATTTCGATATGGCTGGCTCTAGAACTAGAGGTCATAGTTTGAAGCTTCGGAAGAAAACTTGTTTGCAGGATGTAAGGAAATACTTTTTCAGTGTAAGAGTAGTTGATAATTGGAATTCGCTAAGCGAGGAGGTAGTTAATGCTACCTCAATCCATAGTTTTAAGGACAGGTATGATAAGTATCACTAAGTCTAAAAATGGAACCGATCAGGAGACGGGAAGATACGAGCTTTGGGCTCTTTCCCGTAAACACAATTAGGTAATCACAATTAGGTAATCACACACACACACACACACAC
>JAXCGZ010002682.1:22500-40762 GCA_037179515.1 Halocaridina rubra
TACATATATATATATATATATATATATATATATATATATATATATATATATATATATATATATATATATGTATGTATGTATGTATGTATGTATGTATTTATTGGGATGATGAGGAATAAAAAAGTTTACAAATATGTGAAAACATCAACAAGCATTACTTTAGTGCAATCTAAGACCATAAGTCACATATTCAAAACATTTCATTCTTCTTCTTACCATCATAGCCTGGGTCAGCATGCTTCCTGCGAACACGAAGGTTGGGATACGACTGGAAATCAGTTCCTCGATGTTGTTGAATGGTAGAGGGAGACTTGGCATAATCATCATCGCTTTCAAATTACTTTTATAAACGGAACACAGAATAAAAATCATAAAGAGCCAAAGACCAGTCATGATTCGAACTGCATCTCCTCTGGGCCACCAAGCAGATGCTGTTTTGTGCCAACAGGTAAAAAGTTTATCAGTATTTTTTGTCTTCCAGTTCATGGACGCCCAGACACACTTGAGCGACTGACCAGAAAGATTTTTTTTTTTTGAGGGAAAATGATTCATATTTTAGGCTCGAATAAATGTTTAAGACATTTTATTACCTTGGCCAAGAGTTGATGTTATGATCCACATGAAAGCTATTCTGAAACTTGAAAGTAAGGTCGCCCTCTCTGAGTTATTTTTTCCAGCTTCATCGTCGTCTCTGGAGAAGAGTGACATGTGCTTTAACTGAGAGATTTTAAGATCGTCTACATAAATTTTGCATTTTGTAGTTTTGTAGACTCGAAAATTAGGAGCCGGTCTAGAGCAGATGTAGTGATATTCTTAGTTTGAATATATCATACTGATTGCATGAAAGATCTCTTTATTGCTTGAATTTAGACGGTGCATATAAACACACTCACACACACACCCACATACCCACACAAACACACACACACACACACCCACATGCACACACACACACACACACACAAACACACACACACACACACTTATATATATACACACACATACACACACACACACACACACACACACATGATGCCATGAAAACGTCCTTTGCTGATGCACTAAAGGGGAATGTGGCAGTAAAAGAGGCTGTAAAGGTGGTGGCACTGGAAAACATACAAACAGTTGACTATAAAGAGACAGTAATCGAAAAAATGAAAGACGTTGTGATGGAAAGGGCAAACCCACTCATCAGACAGGCACTTGATAAGGAGAAGACAGTGGTAATCTCAGGCATAAGTGAATCCCAGGAGCCAACATGGCAGGGGAGACTTGAAGAAAATAAAGCTAGGGTTGTAGACCTGATAAGAAAGCTTGGAGTAGTATGTGGTCCTGAGGATATTGTAAACATACACCAACTAGGTAAATATTCGAGGGAAGGAAAGCTGAGACCAACAAAAGTAACCTTTGAGAGAGGGGAGACATGTAGGGAAATATTGTTGAGAAAAAAAAGTCTAAAAGACCTTCAAGAATGCAAAGAAGTGTTCATTAGACGATACAGAACACAGGAAGAGATGGGAAAGATCAAAAACTTGTTGCAAGAGGCAAGAAGGTTAAATGATGAAAGAAATGAAGAAGAGAAGAAAAATTTTCGTTACGGAATACTTCCAGACAAAGGGGAGATAAAGAAGATAATGACAGAAGATCAGGGGATGGGGCCTCATTAAGATTGTTATACACAAATGCTGATGGATTAGCTGGTAAGGCAGTAGAATTAAAAGATAGGATTCACAACAGTAAGGCAGATATAGTAGCAATTACAGAGACTAAGTTGAGTGAGGACATAAACAGTGTCACAGTTTTTCCTAAGGGCTTCAGAATACTAAGGGTCGAAAGATCTGAGAGGACTGGTGGAGGGATAGCACTGCTCATAAGTGAGAGGATTCAAGTTGAAGAGATAAACTTGGCTATAGAAAGTGAGTTCAGGGAATTTCTTGTTGCTCGCATAAATACTGGGTCAGAGAGCATTATAATAACTGTTGTATACAACCCACCAAGGAACCAAAATAGGCTTGAAATTTATGAGGAAAGTCATATAGGTACGATTGAAGTCATAAACTCAGTTGTTAACATGGCGCGGGAGAAAAAATGTAGGATTTTGATTATGGGAGACTTTAATCATAAAGAGATAGATTGGATAAATCTTGACCCACACAGTGGTGAGGACTCCTTTGGGGCAAGATTCCTAGATTGCGTACAAGGGAATTTCCTACACCAACATGTAATGGAACCAACAAGAGCCAGGGGTGGGGATGAGCCATCACTACTTGATCTGGTGTTCACAGATAATGTGTTGGATATTGAAAATATTGAGTATGAACCACCAATTGGAAAGAGTGACCACTGTGTGTTGTTGATGGAGTATATCATTGAAGACATTCTTCCTGAGAGTAGAGGCACTGAGGACATGAGGAGGAACTATCAGAAAGGAGATTACATCAAAATGAATGAGCTTTTTGCAGTTATTGACTGGAGAACCTTATTTTACAACAAATCTGTACAAGAAATGTATGACATCTTTTGTGAGAAATATGGGAAGATTGTAGATTGCTGCATACCTGTCACCAAAGTAGGTGTAATTCATGCCAGAGAGAAATGGTTCGATAATGGGTGTAAAAGAGCTAAGGAGTGGAGAGACAAATGCTGGAAAAGGTATAGGAGGAGAAAAAACATAAATGCCTGGCAAACCTACAAAAGAGCAAGAAATGACTACCTAAGTAAAAGGAGAGAGGCAGAGAAAGATTATGAGAGGGACATCACCAGGAAGGCGAAAGAAAATCCCAAGCTTTTCCACAGCTTTATCAGAGGAAAACTGAAGGTAAAAGAACAGGTTTTAAGGCTAAAGAGAGCGGATGGAAGCATCACTGAGACGGACGAAGAGATCTGCAAAGAATTGAACAAGGAGTTTCAGTCAGTATTTACAGTAGAAAATACCCCACCCCCTCAGATTGCAGTGATAGAAGCTCAAGGGCCGGTATTAGAGAACATCAACCTTACAGCCACAGAGGTATGCAAAGCGCTGATGGATTTAGATGTTCATAAAGCTACAGGTCCTGATGACATATCCCCTCATGTGCTTAAAAAATGCGCAAACACAATATCAGTGGCACTAAGTATCATATTTAAGGAGTCATTGGAGTCGGGGGAGATTCCAAGATGCTGGAAACAAGCAAATGTGATACCTATCTTCAAAAAGGGAAGGAGGGATACGGCTCTGAACTATAGACCAGTTTCCTTGACCAGCATAGTTTGCAAAGTTATGGAGAAACTACTAAGGAAACATATCTCTCTTCACTTGGAATCCTTCAACTTTTTGTCAGTGAGGCAACATGGCTTCAGAGAAGGAAGATCAACAGTAACAAACTTATTAGAATTTTATGATGAGGTAAGCCAAATCTTACAGGAAAGAGAGGGCTGGGCAGATTGCATATTCCTAGACTTCCAGAAAGCGTTTGACACTGTTCCACATGGGAGACTTATTAGGAAGCTGCAATCAATGGCTAGAATAGGTGGAAATGTCTTGGAATGGATAAAAACTTACTTAGAAGGAAGGGAACAGAGGGTTAGAGTAAGACACTCAGTGTCTGAATGGAGAAGAGTTAGTAGTGGAGTTCCACAGGGTTCAGTTTTAGGGCCACTTTTGTTCCTTGTATATGTAAATGACCTACCAGAGTCTGTAAATTCATTCATGAATATGTTTGCAGATGATGCAAAGATTGTGAAGAAAGTAAAAAACGAGAACAATGGTAGAGAACTTCAGGAGGATCTAAATAATCTGCATGAGTGGTCAGAAAAGTGGCTAATGAAATTCAATACCTCAAAATGTAAGGTAATGAGAATGGGTACAAGTGCAAGAAGGCCCAAGCTTGACTACTCGGTGGCTGGAGTACAACTTCAGGAGACAGAAAATGAGAGAGATCTGAGAGTAAACATATTGGCAGATTTGTCTCCAGAAATACATATAAATGGCGTAGTAAGGGCAGCATATGCATTCTTATCAAATGTAAGGGTAGCCTTCAGGCACATGGACAAGGAAATGTTCAGAAATATTTATGTAACCTATGTGAGGCCAAAACTCGAATATGCAGCCCCCTTTTGGAATCCGCACTTGAAAAAGCACATAGCTAAGCTTGAAAAAGTTCAAAGACATGCCACGAAACTGGTGCCAGAAATACGCAATCTCGGTTATGATGAGAGGCTGAGGGAATTAGACTTGCCATCACTCGAAGCTAGAAGAGTAAGGGGGGATATGGTGACAGTCTTTAAATTCCTTCATGGTTATGATAGAGTGGATAGGGATCGATATTTCGATATGGCTGGCTCTAGAACTAGAGGTCATAGTTTGAAGCTTCGGAAGAAAACTTGTTTGCAGGATGTAAGGAAATACTTTTTCAGTGTAAGAGTAGTTGATAATTGGAATTCGCTAAGCGAGGAGGTAGTTAATGCTACCTCAATCCATAGTTTTAAGGACAGGTATGATAAGTATCACTAAGTCTAAAAATGGAACCGATCAGGAGACGGGAAGATACGAGCTTTGGGCTCTTTCCCGTAAACACAATTAGGTAATCACAATTAGGTAATCACACACACACAGTGAGTTCAAGGAATTTCTTGTTGCTCGCATAAATACTGGGTCAGAGAGCATTATAATAACTGTTGTATACAACCCACCAAGGAACCAAAATAGGCTTGAAGTTTATGAGGAAAGTCATATAGGTACTATTGAAGTCATAAACTCAGTTGTTAACATGGCACGGGAAAAAAAATGTAGGATTTTGATCATGGGAGACTTTAATCATAAAGAGATAGATTGGATAAATCTTGACCCACACAGTGGTGAGGACTCATTCGGGGCAAGATTCCTAGATTGCGTACAAGGGAATTTCCTACACCAACATGTAATGGAACCAACAAGGGCCAGGGGTGGGGATGAGCCATCACTACTTGATCTAGTGTTCACAGATAATGTGTTGGATATTGAAAAAACTGAGTATGAACCACCAATTGGAAAGAGTGACCACTGTGTGTTGTTGATGGAGTATATCATTGAAGATATTCTTCCTGAGAGTAGAGGCACTGAGGACATGAGGAGGAACTATCCGAAAGGAGATTACATCAAAATGAATGAGCTTTTTGCAGTTATTGACTGGAGAACCTTATTTTACAACAAATCTGTACAAGAAATGTATGACATCTTTTGTGAGAAATATGGGAAGATAGTAGATTGCTGCATACCTGTCACCAAAGTAGGTGTAATTCATGCCAGAGAGAAATGGTTCGATAATGGGTGTAAAAGAGCTAAGGAGTGGAGAGACAAATGCTGGAAAAGGTATAGGAGGAGAAAAAACATAAATGCCTGGCAAACCTACAAAAGAGCAAGAAATGACTACCTAAGTAAAAGGAGAGAGGCAGAGAGAGACTATGAGAGGGACATCACCAGGAAGGCTAAAGAAAATCCCAAGCTTTTCCACAGCTTTATCAGAGGAAAACTGAAGGTAAAAGAACAGGTTTTAAGGCTAAAGAGAGCGGATGGAAGCATCACTGAGACGGATGAAGAGATCTGCAAAGAATTGAACAAGGAGTTTCAGTCAGTATTTACAGTAGAAAATAACCCACCCCCTCAGATTGCAGTGATAGAATCTCAAGGGCCGGTATTAGAGAACATCAACCTTACAACCACAAAGGTATGCAAAGCGCTGATGGATTTAGATGTTCATAAAGCTACAGGTCCTGATGACATATCCCCTCATGTGCTTAAAAATGCGCAAAGACAATATCAGTGGCACTAAGTATCATATTTAAGGAGTCACTGGAGTCGGGGGAGATTCCAAGATGCTGGAAACAAGCAAATGTGATACCTATCTTCAAAAAGGGAAGGAGGGATACGGCTCTGAACTATAGACCAGTTTCCTTGACCAGCATAGTTTGCAAAGTTATGGAGAAACTGCTAAGGAAACATATCTCTCTTCACTTGGAATCCTTCAACTTTTTGTCAGTGAGGCAACATGGCTTCAGAGAAGGAAGATCAACAGTAACAAACTTATTAGAATTTTATGATGAGGTAAGCCAAATCTTACAGGAAAGAGAGGGCTGGGCAGATTGCATATTCCTAGACTTCCAGAAAGCGTTTGACACTGTTCCACATGGGAGACTTATTAGGAAGCTGCAATCAATGGCTAGAATAGGTGGAAATGTTTTGGAATGGATAAAAACTTACTTAGAAGGAAGGGAACAGAGGGTTAGAGTAAGACACTCAGTGTCTGAATGGAGAAGAGTTAGTAGTGGAGTTCCACAGGGTTCAGTTTTAGGGCCACTTTTGTTCCTTGTATATGTAAATGACCTACCAGAGTCTGTAAATTCATTCATGAATATGTTTGCAGATGATGCAAAGATTGTGAAGAAAGTAAAAAACGAGAACAATGGTAGAGAACTTCAGGAGGATCTAAATAATCTGCATGAGTGGTCAAAAAAGTGGCTAATGAAATTCAATACTTCAAAATGTAAGATAATGAGAATGGGTACAAGTGCAAGAAGGCCCAAGCTTGACTACTCGGTGGCTGGAGTACAACTTCAAGAGACAGAAAATGAGAGAGATCTAGGAGTAAACATACTGGCAGATATGTCTCTAGAAATACATATAAATGGCATAGTAAGGGCAGCATATGCATTCTTATCAAATGTAAGGGTAGCCTTCAGGCACATGGACAAGGAAATGTTCAGAAATATTTATGTAACCTATGTGAGGCCAAAACTCGAATATGCAGCCCCCTTTTGGAATCCGCACTTGAAAAAGCACATAGCTAAGCTTGAAATAGTTCAAAGACATGCCACGAAACTGGTGCCAGAAATACGCAATCTCAGTTATGATGAGAGGCTGAGGGAATTAGACTTACCATCACTCGAAGCTAGAAGAGTGAGGGGGGATAAAGTGACAGTCTTTAAATTCCTTCATGGTTATGATAGAGTGGATAGGGATCGATATTTTGATATGGCAGGCTCTAGAACTAGAGGTCATAGTTTGAAGCTTCGTAAGAAAACTTCTTTGCAGGATGTAAGGAAATACTTTTTCAGTGTAAGAGTAGTTGATAATTGGAATTCGCTAAGCGAGGAGGTAGTTAATGCTATCTGAATCCATAGTTTTAAGGACAGGTATGATAAGTATGACTAAGTATAAAATGGAACCGATGAGGAGACGGGAAGATACGAGCTTTGGGCTCTTTCCCGTAAACACAATTAGGTAATCACAATTAGGTAATCACACACACACACACACACACACACACACACACACACACACACACACACACACACACACACACACACACACAAAGGCTCACTTTTGGAAAAAAAAAAAAACGAGAATTCATACTTCTCTGAATGTATTTTTGGATACCATGTTAAAATTTTCCTAAAACCCCTAATCTTTGACTGAAATAGAAAAGACATTCTTACTCATCAAAGAAGTTAAAGCGACTGCTGGCATAATGCACGTAAAGAGTCATAAACAAAGCTGCCATCATCATCATAAGTAAAAGTAGCCACACCTGGAAATGAAGTTGTAAATTGGATTTTTTGCACGTAAAGTGTCATAAGCATAACACGAGTTGGATTTTTTGCACGTAAAGTGTCATAAACATAACACCAAAAAATGAGTCACACTTGAATATGAGATTATAAATTGGATTTTTTGAACGTAAAGTGTCATAAACATAACACCAAAAATGAGCAACACCTGAAAATGAGATTATAAATTGGATTTTTTTTTTTTTGCACGTAAAGTGCCATAAACATAATACCAAATATGAGCCACACTTGAATATGAAAATAAAAATTGGATTTTCTGCACGTAGAGTGTCATAAACATAACACAAAAAATGAACCACACTTGAATATGAAAATAAAAATTGGATTTTCTGCACGTAAAGTGTCATAAACATAACACCAACAATGAACCACACTTGAATATGAAAATAAAAATTGGAATTTCTGCACGTAAAGTGTCATAAACATAACATAAAAAATGAGCCACTCCTGAAAATGAAATTGTAAATTGAATCTAAAATACGAAAAACGTCATATGCAAAGTTGTCTTCATCGTCACACCAAAAATAAGCCAGACATAAAATTGAAATTGTAAATAAGATTCACCATAATTATAATTTTTGCCTTATTTCCTATTCTTATGCTTCAAACAGTTATACAAATCCTCATATTTATTAGTTTATGTGTATTATGTTTACGTATTCAATTAGCTTTCGTTTTAAGTAGGAACATCATCGGGATAGCTGTTCAATTCTATCAAAATTGCCTTTAGCTGACTAGCAAATTCTTGTTATGTTATTAACTAGGATAAGCCTGTATTCTTCTCTGGAATTTTATTTCTTATTCTTAAAAGTCAAGACTGGGCTAT
The DNA here is from genome assembly GCA_037179515.1 of Halocaridina rubra. NCBI lineage: Eukaryota > Metazoa > Arthropoda > Malacostraca > Decapoda > Atyidae > Halocaridina > Halocaridina rubra. The sequence goes on from JAXCGZ010002682.1 coordinate 30,911, forward strand.
CAAGTCTACTGAATGGACAGGTTAGGTTAGGTTAAGTTAGGTTAAGTTAGGTCCTACAATCTATGTGGATCAGACTTACTGAGGCGGTGTAGGGTTTGACGAAGCCAAGGATGTCAGCCTTTGCCACGGGTACTTTATGTCCAACAGCTTGTTCGTCCATGTACAGAGGTTCGCTGAAGGACACGACCGAGGAACGGATGTCATCAACTGAGAGCACTATAGCGGACATGTCAGCCTCCTGATAGGGGTAGAGCAAAAGAGATTACCAAGAAGGATACAAAAACAAACCTAGATACTTCTTCAGGTAGCCAAAGATGAAGATAGATAGATATCAAGAACAGATGAAAAGTATATACTGTTTCATTATAGATGCTTAAAAAGAAAAAAAATTGTGAAAACAATGTCTAAAGGCCATAATGATGTAGGATTATATATATATATATATATATATATATATATATATATATATATATATATATATATATATATATATATATATTCATATATATATATATATATATATATATATATATATATATATATATATATATATATATATATATATATATATATATATATATATATATATATATACACACACACATGTGCATGAATTACCTCATTCTCCTTAATGATATATGTTTTACTATATACTAAGTAGATAGATAGATAGATAGATAGATAGATAAATAGATAGATAGATAAATAGATAGATAGATAGATAGATAGATAGAAAATGACTCACCTTCCTGGCCAACAAAGCAATGACGCCAGTCCAAGTTCCATTTGGTAAGCGAGTACCGAATGAGCGATCCTTAGCCAGCACATACGTAATGCTAAAAATTAAAATGATTTAATGATAAAAAAAAGTAGGTTCAAGCTAATAGCTGCTACTTCTGCTCCAATTACTTCCACTGCTACTGCTACTAATTATCTAATAACAGAAATGCGAAAATGAACAAAAACTATGTTATTTTATATTACCATGTATTCAACTGACGAGCTATAATGTTGAGAAGTTCAACCAAGAGTCCAGTCACGATATAATCTGGTCCTTTTCCCTGGATTGACGTTATAAATGGAGGCCACTGAAAATAAGAGACACATAACTCACTTATTTTTACTTTACTCAAGTTCCGGTCTGTTGCGGTTTTACGTCACGGACTCCCTTTTCTACTAAGGGCTAGGACGGTTGCATTCTTGCGAAGGACTTATTTTGGCAGATGTAATCCTTACCCTGAGTGCATGCCCTTGCTGACCTCAGACCGTGACGGGGCGCGAACCCTCGACCTGACGCCTCAGAGTCGTGGACGCTACCGCTTGAGCCACGGTGACTACATTTTTACTTTACTTAAGTGATGCGGGAAACGTAGTTTTACCCTTAATGAAACCTGCGCTGATGAAATTACTTCTCCATTTTTTTTTATTTTGGTGGGAGAGGAACTCCCCATATCTCTAAAAAAAAAAATAACTTGGTTATAGACTAATAATTTTTACTAAAAGACCCTTGTTCGAGTCTCGTGTATCGTTCCACGGCAAAGGATTTTTTTTTTTATTTATTTACCATGAAATAATGAATCTGATACTAGCGGCATCAACAGATTTTAATTATTAATTTATTAATTAATTAATTAATGTATTTATTTATTTATTTACTAGATTATATATGTGACATTATAGGTAAAAAACTTTTTTTTTTCAATTATCGAGGCCAGTGTTCACTAAGATACTGTTCCATTACTGACTACACATATTTAACGGTGAACGAGTTAGCGCTATCACACGGAGGACAAAAATTTCACCAATATGCTCTCGGGTAAGTCTGGCGAAGCTATAATATATGCAAACCATCAAGGGAAGGTTAATTCTGGACTCTCTGGGTGGGAAGTAGGTTCTATTTTCACTGGTCTGTTGAAACGTTATTTAATCTAATATTCCCCTGGAGAAAAAGTAGCAAAATTAAATTCTCCACATTCCCTGCTTGTCGTAAAAATTGATTAAATGGGGCGGAGCGAGGGGACTAAAGATCTCCTCTGTCTAGATATGTTCCAGTTTTACGTCACGGACTCCCTTTTCTACCATGGGCTAGGACGGTAGCCTTCTTGCGAAAGACTTGCTTTGGCAGATGTAATCGCTACCCTGAGTGCTTGCCCTTGCTAACCTCATACCGTGACGGGGCGCGAACCCTCGACCTGACGCCTCATAGTCGCGGACGCTACCGCTTGAGCCACGGTGACTACTTCCTCTGTCTAGCTAGATAAATCTAAAATACTTACTAATTCCACGGCAAGCCTGAGACATCGGTTGGATTCCATAGTGTTTATTCCACTAGTTCCTCTAAGACAATTTCTGAATCGTCAGAAAGTCGTTAAGTTGGATTCTGTTGCAGGGTACGATAATGTAGATGTCCTCAAGAGCCTAAGTTTAAATGGAAAATTGAAAAACCTTTTGGGAGAAATATTCTTTTGGAGAGATCAGGGTGTTATGAACGCCTGCAGGAGTGTGAGACTGAGACCTTAGTTTCTTTCTCTGTTTTTTAATAGAAGAAGATTTCATGGTCTTTCACCTTGGTTGCGCAGAACGTTGATGCCACCCTACAGTATAAGAGGGGGAGGGGGTTTTCAAGGGGCGTCATAGGGGAAATGGAGGTCGTTTTTCTATAAAGATGATGATGATGAAGAAGAAGAAGAAGAAGAAGAAGAAGAAGAAGAAGAAGAATAAGAAGAAGAAGAAGAAGAACTAAAAAATATCGAAATGTTGTATAAGCTAAATGTAGGTCTTAATATATTGATTATTTATTGGTTAAATTTCTATGACTTTTTCATATTCTGACATTAAAAGTGTTTAGAATAAATAGATTAGTTTTCAACACTTTCATTCAAATTGAGTAATTATTATGATTGGATCTTAAATAAATGAACTTTCTAGTTTTGATAAACTCAGAAAAAAAACTTATTCAACTAGTTTATAAAGTTAGATTTTTGATTCGTCAAAATCTTATACATTTCTGAATGCTTTTTCATATAAGTAAGATATATATATATATATATATATATATATATATATATATATATATATATATATATATATATATATATATATATATATATATATATATATATATATATATTAGAATTATAAATATATTTATGTTATTCATTTTGATATTTCAATTTAATTATCTAGCTAATATTCAACTATTTGGACTTTTTTTTTTTTTTTTTTTTTTTTTTTTTTTTTTTTTTTTTTTTTTTTTGGCTGATCTCGATCTGCTTATAAGTGAAATCTTTTATATTTGTTATTTTTTGTCTCTCTCATGTTTGTGTTCATAAACTAATGCATTGGCACAATTCATATACGAAAATATATTATTTTGTAAAAAAAGAAAAGAAAAAAAAAGACATAGGAGGTAGTGGTCTCCATTTTGTATTCAAATATATATATATATATATATATATATATATATATATATATATATATATATATATATATATATATATATATATATATATATATACATATACATATACATATACTTACACACACACACACACACACACACACACACACACACACATATATATATGTATATATATATATATATATATATATATATATATATATATATATATATATATATATATATATATATATATATATATATATATATATATTTATATACATATATATATATATATATATATATATATATATATATATATATATATATATATATATATATATATATATATAGATAGATAATATATACATATATACATATATATATATATATATATATATATATATATATATATATATATATATATATATATATATATATGTATATATATATATATATATATATATATATATATATATATATATATATATATATATATATATATATATACATATATATATGTATATATATATATATATATATATATATATATATATATATATATATATATATATATATATATATATATATATATATATATATATATATATATATATATATATATATATATATATATATATATATATATATATATATATATATATATATATAGATATATATATATATATATATATATATATATATATATATATATATATATATATATATATATATATATATATATATATATATATATATATATATATATATATATATATATACATATATATATATATATATATATATATATATATATATATATATATATATATATATATATATATATATATACATATATATATATATATATATATATATATATATATATATATATATATATATATATATATATATATATATATATATATATATATATATATATATATATATATACACATATATATATATATATATATATATATATATATATATATATATATATATATATATATATATATATATATATATATATATACACATATATATATATATATATATATATATATATATATACACATATATATATATATATATATATATATATATATATATATATATATATATATATATATATATATATATATATATATATATATATATATATATATATATATGCACACACACACACACACACACACACACACGAGCCATTTTTCCCTTTATAAGGAGAGTCGCTGAGTCAAGGCAAATACTCTGATTCTTTGGAAAGAGAATATAGAGAGGAGGGGATTCCCAGTCCCCTCGCTCCTCCCCATTTAGTAGACTCTTATGACACGCAGGGGAACACGGAGGAAGTATTACAAACAGATTTACCTCAGACGAGATTTCCGTTACTCTTTAAGACATTTTCCAAAATTCGTAAAATACTGGACTTATCTGGGGACCGTCGTAGCGTATTGGTAAATGCCACGGCGTGGCTTTATGAAAGGCATCCAGCCCTAATTCCCCAGAGTCAATCCTTTTGTGTCCACCCCTAAATGAGGAATAATAGTGACATATAAAGATTAAAAAATAAAAAAAATAAATGCCGGAGTAGTCTCTTTGTTGTGGGGACAAGGGAGAGAGATTAGCTTTTGGAATAAAATGGTGTCTCAGTTTAAGAACCCATGAAGTAAGTACCCAAGAAGTCCTCAGTTTATTAGTTCTATGTTTTTTTTCTTTGGATTAGCAGCTTCACCCTTGTGAAGGAACTTTAGGCTGTAGGCCCATTCCCCTTAGGTTTTTCTTTCAAGGAAATTTAGTTTTTTTTTCTCTCTTTTACCTACAAATTTACGATTGGTTGTAAAAAAGAAAAGAACATTTTGTTTACTGTTGTGTAATTATAGACAAAATTGCAAAATACAAAATTAATTATTATACTCGTTGTAAGAAATTAATATGAAAAATTATATTCTAAATCAATCAGTTACGGGACCAAAAATGGTTTCTCTCGTCTCCTAACCAATGGCTCAGTTATTAATGAGACTAAAAAAATTCTAAAAAAATACAAGATTTAACTAAATCCAAAAATAAAATAGAAGAATTCTTCTTGTCTTCATATATAAAAAGATATTAGCACTGATACAATTGAGGAAATGTAGTTATATTTGGCATAATTAATGGGTATACATTTTCCTGAATCATCTTTGCTGTTCAAGGTATTATTTATCAGCATTTTCACATTTGTAAATATTCTGAAAAGTGTTTCCATTTGAATCCTGCGAGACAGGCAACTGTTGGTCAACTCATGTAATTTTTGATTGGACAGCTTCTTTCTTTTTCTATCTAAATACAGTGGCACCAGTCTCCCCCTATAACGTGGGTGGCCGAGCCAAAGAACACACATTTACCACAAACAAGACACACTTCAATCACGCCTCATAGTTCCTTGGGGATAAAGAGTTGCCACAACTCACCCAGTCATCCTGCCTGGGTCATATAAAGAGTAGAAGGGCAAGAATCTTCTATCATTAGGCATGACAACCGCAGCTGGTTTACCCCCAATGCTTCATCACATGGCAACCCTCCATACCCACCCGTCACAGTCAAGTGTGCTAGCAGGTGCGAGAAATCCCTTTGGCCCGCGTCACCCTCATGTTATTTCAGTCAAGGAAACTCACACAAAGGGAAACTATCTCAACATTATCAAGAGAAAAATCAGATGAGCGTATATGCAATGTAAGAAGATATGTTCTAACATTATTTGTAATTAGCCATCATAAGTATGAAGGAATGGCTTTAGTGCACAACTTGGGAGATTCTCTATTGATAATGGTGTTTCTAAGCACTCCTCATGCTTTCATATTACTAAATATGATAGAGAAATATTATGAGGATCAAGAATAAATATTAATTCTATAAGCCTATATGCAATGCAAGCATGTCTATGCAATAATAAATACGAATGCAGTAGGCCTATATGTAATGCGAATATGTAAGTTCATGTCATATTTCTATTTTGCTAACAAGGAATCTTTATTTTCCTTTCAGTCAATAGATTCTCGATTCTTCATTTACTTTCTCTTTCATCTGTTTTGTTTTCATTAAAATAAAGGCATTAGAAAATGATTCAAGCGAAATCAGGAGTGAATCTGAACTTAGAATGTTAAAAAGTACGTGGCTATGATCAAGAGGGGTTTCTAATATTACATCTTAATCAAGAGGTGTTTCTAATTTTACATCTTAATCAAGAGGTGTTTCTAATTTTACATCTTGATCAAGAGGTGTTTCTAATTTTACATCTTAATCAAGAGGCATTTCTAATTTTACATCTTGATCAAAAGGTGTTTCTAATTTTACATCTTAATCAAGAGGTTTTTCTAATTTTACGTCTTGATCAAGAGGGGTTTCTAATTTTACATCGTTATCAAAACGTGTTTCCAAATTTTGCATCTTGATCAAGAGGTGTTTCGAATTTTACGTCTTTATCAAGTGTTTCTAATTTTGCATCTTAATCAAGAGGTGTTTCTAATTTTACATCTTAATCAAGAGGTGTTTCTAATTTTACATCTTAATCAAGAGGTGTTTCTAATTTTACATCTTGATCAAGAGGTGTTTCTAATTTTACATCGTTATCAAAAGGTGTTTCCAATTTTACATCTTGATCAAGAGGTGTATCGAAGTTTACGTCCTTATCAAAAGGTGTTTCTAATTTTACATCTTAATCAAGAGGTGCTTCCAATTTTACATCTTAATCAAGAGGTGTTTCGAATTTTACGTCTTTATCAAAAGGTGTTTCTAATTTTACATCTTGATCAAGAGGTGTTTCTAATTTTACATCTTCATCAAGAGGTGTTTCTAATTTTACATCTTAATCAAGAGGTGTTTCTAATTTTACATCTTAATTAAGAGGGGTTTCCAATTTTACATCTTGATCAAGAGGTGTTTCGAATTTTACGTCTTTATCAAAAGGTGTTTCTAATTTTACATTTTGATCAAGAGGTGTTTCTAATTTTACATCTTGATCAAGAGGTGTTTCGAATTTTAAATTTTGATCAAGAGGTGCTTCTAATTTTACGTCTTTATCAAAAGGTGTTTCTAATTTTACATCTTAATCAAGAGGTGTTTCTAATTTTACATTTTGATCAAGAGGTGTTTAAAATTTTACGTCTTTATCAATAGGTGTTTCTAATTTTACATCTTAATTAAGAGGTGCTTCTAATTTTACATCTTGATCTGAACTAAGAGGCAATTGTCCATTAACTCGAGAAGGCATCTTCTTCATATCGGTGAACATTTTAATTTTGTAATGCTTCCTGGAAGTAGTGAAAAAACTCATTATATTGATCAAGCACACATCAACTGATGATAATTATATATTGAAAATGTCTATATTAAATTCTGCAGTATGTACAAAAAATTCTGATTAATTCTTATTGGCATACTGTCTACAGCGTCATTTATATATACGATGTATGTCTAACGAAAATTGTTTCGTATTTATACCATACACATTATTGATTTTTTTCGTTTTTAATATTTATGTAAGTATTATGTGGTTAAATTAGGGTAATTGGGTTAGGCAAGGAGTCAAGTAGTTAATGAAAATTAGTCGTAATATACATTGATTGATTCGGTTTTACGTCACGAACTCCCTTTTCTACTAAGGGCTAGGCCGGTTGCCTTCTAGCGAAGGCCTTGTTTTGGCAAATGTAATCGTTACCCTGAGTGTATGCCCTTGCTAACCTCAGACCCTGACGGGGCGCGAACCCTCGCCCCAGCGTCCGCGACTTTGAGGCGTCAGGCCGAGGATTCGCGCCTCGTCACGGTCTGAGGATAGCAAGGGCATGCACTCAGGGTAACGAATACATTTGCCAAAACAAGTCCTTCGCAAGAAGGCAACCGGCCTAGCCTTTAGTAGAAAAGGGAGTCCGTGACGTAAAGCCGGAACATACATTATCACATTATCATACTAACCTTGGCAATAATATTTTCACGTTCACTAATATTTTTGATGTCTTGCACAGCATACTTGAAGAAAATACTGTATAAAATAACAGCACAGGCAGAACTCCCAATCAGAATGAAGTCTTGGAGGAACATAAACCATACAAATAAGAGCATATTGAAGATAATTATGACAACTGTCGCATACCACCAAAGCCATTCAGGGCCTTTGGCATCCTCGTATCTTCTCTGTTTATAGAAAGAAGAAGAAGAATTGTTTTGTTTACCTGTTAATAAGATTACAACCCATGTGTTCGTCTGAAGTCGTTGTATTGATATGATTGTTATTACTATATTCAGTTATTATACGAGCTCAGATATGCTAACAGTGAATAGTGCTAGTTATATTAATATGATAATTATTCTAATCAAAATGAACACATACTTACCTCGTAAAACAAGAAAAGAACGCGTCCAGTAAATGCCAAATAGATGCCTGTCAAGACAATCATTGCACTACTCCCAAGAGCAACTGAAATATTGCAAAGCTTAACTACAACGAAGGTGAAGATTCGTATCTTTTATTAGCTATAACAGTTGATATTTTGCCCAATCATTTACTTTAACCATACATCACTTGACATGTATCCCAAATTTCTTAGTCAACTAGTTTATTTTTATATTGTTCGTATGGAAAGAGGAGGTTTACAGATGTGGTGAGGGAGGATGCGAGGGTGTGTGGTGTAATGGGGAGGACACGGGATACGTGATATGACTGATCCGCTGTGGTGACACATGATGGGAAGAGCCTAAATATTTGATAATTCGATGGAAACCTTTTGTTTTGTTACCGGTTTACAGTGGGAACTTTACTGGTGCGAATCGTTTCAAGGTTGTCAAGTATACACTGCCTGAGAATGGGGTTTGAAGGCAGTAAACAATGTTTTTGATATAGATTTACTTTCATCCCCCCTCCAAGTGCAGTAAAAAATGCAAAACATAAGAAATATGGGTGTACAGTATTAACCAAACCAAACCTCACATAATGAATTTCATGAGATTTTTATAATTTTAGTTTTATATAAATATCATACATTTTTTTTACTATAATTTAAACTGCTCACATTAGGTGAATTTGGGTTTGTATTACTTGTGAATCATGCAAAATAAAATGGCAAACTTAAGACTTTAAAAAACTATATTTGAACTCATTAGTTGTATAAAGTGGAAAAACATGGCTGATGTTGTCGATACCTGTAATAATACTTATGTTGTGACTCACTATTTCAAATAACAGAAAAGTGTTGTTAAATATGTGAAAGGAGGAATAACATTAAAAATACATTACCTTCTGTGTCATAATAGTTAACTGAGATCGTAATGCCCAACATGAAGAAATATATCACTATCTGTGCCAGGGCCAGTAACTGGAGGGAAAAGATGAATATCCAGGTAAGGAAATATTTCACATACAGTAACATAATAATAAATGCTCTTCTAACCGACATAAGCATTAAAATAAGGTC
>JAXCGZ010002683.1:0-30000 GCA_037179515.1 Halocaridina rubra
TGCCATTGATATTGTGTTTGCGCATTTTTTAAGCACATGAGAGGATATGTCATCGGGACCTGTAGCTTTATGAACATCTAAATCCATCAGCGCTTTGCATACCTCTGTGGCTGTAAGGTTGATGTTCTCTAATACCGGCCCTTGAGCTTCTATCACTGCAATCTGAGGGGGTGGGGTATTTTCTACTGTAAATACTGACTGAAACTCCTTGTTCAATTCTTTGCAGATCTCTTCATCCGTCTCAGTGATGCTTCCATCCGCTCTCTTTAGCCTTAAAACCTGTTCCTTTACCTTCAGTTTTCCTCTGATAAAGCTGTGGAAAAGCTTGGGATTTTCTTTAGCCTTCCTGGTGATGTCCCTCTCATAGTCTCTCTCTGCCTCTCTCCTTTTACTTAGGTAGTCATTTCTTGCTCTTTTGTAGGTTTGCCAGGCATTTATGTTTTTTCTCCTCCTATACCTTTTCCAGCATTTGTCTCTCCACTCCTTAGCTCTTTTACACCCATTATCGAACCATTTCTCTCTGGCATGAATTACACCTACTTTGGTGACAGGTGTGCAGCAATCTACTATCTTCCCATATTTCTGACAAAAGATGTCATACATTTCTTGTACAGATTTGTTGTAAAATAAGGTTCTCCAGTCAATAACTGCAAAAAGCTCATTCATTTTGATGTAATCTCCTTTCCGATAGTTCCTCCTCATGTCCTCAGTACCTCTACTCTCAGGAAGAATATCTTCAATGATATACTCCATCAACAACACACAGTGGTCACTCTTTCCAATTGGTGGTTCATACTCAATTTTTTCAATATCCAACACATTATCTGTGAAGACTAGATCAAGTAGTGATGGCTCATCCCCACCCCTGGCCCTTGTTGGTTCCATTACATGTTGGTGTAGGAAATTCCCTTGTACGCAATCTAGGAATCTTGCCCCGAATGAGTCCTCACCACTGTGTGGGTCAAGATTTATCCAATCTATCTCTTTATGATTAAAGTCTCCCATAATCAAAATCCTACATTTTTTTTCCCGTGCCATGTTAACAACTGAGTTTATGACTTCAATAGTACCTATATGACTTTCCTCATAAATTTCAAGCCTATTTTGGTTCCTTGGTGGGTTGTATACAACAGTTATTATAATGCTCTCTGACCCAGTATTTATGCGAGCAACAAGAAATTCCTTGAACTCACTTTCTATAGCCAAGTTTATTTCTTCGACTTGAATCCTTTCACTTATGAGCAGTGCTATCCCTCCACCAGTCCTCTCAGATCTTTCAACCCTTAGTATTCTGAAACCCTTAGGAAAAACTGTGACACTATTTATGTCCTCACTCAACTTAGTCTCTGTAATTGCTACTATATCTGCCTTACTGTTGTGAATCCTATCTTTTAATTCTACTGCCTTACCAGCTAATCCATCAGCATTTGTGCATAACAATCTTAATGAGGCCCCATCCCCTGATCTTCTGTCATTATCTTCTTTATCTCCCCTTTGTCTGGAAGAACTCTCTGTGTGTGTGTGTGTGTGTGTGTGTGTGTGTGTGTGTGTGTGTGTGTGTGTGTGTGTGTGTGTGTGTGTGGATTACCTAATTGTGTTTACGGGAAAGAGCCCAAAGCTCGTATCTTCCCGTCTCCTCATCGGTTCCATTTTATACTTAGTGATACTTATCATACCTGTCCTTAAAACTATGGATTGAGATAGCATTAACTACCTCCTCGCTTAGCGAATTCCAATTATCAACTACTCTTACACTGAAAAAGTATTTCCTTACATCCTGCGAAGAAGTTTTCTTACGAAGCTTCAAACTATGACCTCTAGTTCTAGAGCCAGCCATATCAAAATATCGATCCCTATCCACTCTATCATAACCATGAAGGAATTTAAAGACTCTCACCATATCCCCCCTCACTCTTCTAGCTTCGAGTGATGGTAAGTCTAATTCCCTCAGCCTCTCATCATAACTGAGATTGCGTATTTCTGGCACCAGTTTCGTGGCATGTCTTTGAACTTTTTCAAGCTTAGATATGTGCTTTTTCAAGTGCGGATTCCAAAAGGGGGCTGCATATTCGAGTTTTGGCCTCACATAGGTTACATAAATATTTCTGAACATTTCCTTGTCCATGTGCCTGAAGGCTACCCTTACATTTGATAAGAATGCATATGCTGCCCTTACTATGCCATTTATATGTATTTCTGGAGACAAATCTGCCAGTATGTTTACTCCTAGATCTCTCTCATTTTCTGTCTCTTGAAGTTGTACTCCAGCCACCGAGTAGTCAAGCTTGGGCCTTCTTGCACTTGTACCCATTCTCATTACCTTACATTTTGAAGTATTGAATTTCATTAGCCACTTTTCTGACCACTCATGCAGATTATTTAGATCCTCCTGAAGTTCTCTACCATTGTTCTCGTTTTTTACTTTCTTCACAATCTTTGCATCATCTGCAAACATATTCATGAATGAATTTACAGACTCTGGTAGGTCATTTACATATACAAGGAACAAAAGTGGCCCTAAAACTGAACCCTGTGGAACTCCACTACTAACTCTTCTCCATTCAGACACTGAGTGTCTTACTCTAACGCTCTGTTCCCTTCCTTCTAAGTAAGTTTTTATCCATTCCAAAACATTTCCACCTATTCTAGCCATTGATTGCAGCTTCCTAATAAGTCTCCCATGTGGAACAGTGTCAAACGCTTTCTGGAAGTCTAGGAATATGCAATCTGCCCAGCCCTCTCTTTCCTGTAAGATTTGGCTTACCTCATCATAAAATTCTAATAAGTTTGTTACTGTTGATCTACCTTCTCTGAAGCCATGTTGCCTCACTGACAAAAAGTTGAAGGATTCCAAGTGAAGAGAGATATGTTTCCTTAGTAGTTTCTCCATAACTTTGCAAACTATGCTGGTCAAGGAAACAGGTCTATAGTTCAGAGCCGTATCCCTCCTTCCCTTTTTGAAGATAGGTATCACATTTGCTTGTTTCCAGCATCTTGGAATCTCCCCCAACTCCAGTGACTCCTTAAATATGATACTTAGTGCCACTGATATTGTGTTTGCGCATTTTTTAAGCACATGAGGGGATATGTCATCGGGACCTGTAGCTTTATGAACATCTAAATCCATCAGCGCTTTGCATACCTCTGTGGCTGTAAGGTTGATGTTCTCTAATACCGGCCCTTGAGCTTCTATCACTGCAATCTGAGGGGGTGGGGTATTTTCTACTGTAAATACTGACTGAAACTCCTTGTTCAATTCTTTGCAGATCTGTGTGAGAGAGAGAGAGAGAGAGAGAGAGAGAGAGAGAGAGAGAGAGAGAGAGAGAGAGAGAGAGAGAGAGAGAGAGAGAGAGAGAGAGAGAGAGAGAGAGAGAGAGAAATAATTTTTTTGAATGGGACACCGGGACAGGCAAGAAAATTACCCTCATCAAACCCAGGAACAAAGAAAACATTACCACAAAGAAAAAGTGGAAGGTTATGGACAAGGCAGAAATGAGGGAGCGATACAAAATAGGAAAAGGACAGAGTGAAAGAATAATCAAAGGTACATGCACTTAAATGAAAAAAATTGTGTACCATATGCTCAATCAGCTGCACTTTCTTCTTCCAAAGCAATAAAGCTTTTCTCTCTCTCTCTCTCTCTCTTGGATTAAGTCAGCTGTGGCTGAAAGCCCAGAAGGGTATAAATTATTTATTTTTGTTACTATGAGTTTTATATCTATTTGCATGAAATTATCACAATTATATCAAATAAAAATCTTTTTGATATCTTTTATTTTTATTTTTTTATTTAAGCAAAAGTTTAAAATAAATGTACCGTCCCTAATCGGTACAGAAAAAAGAAATATGTACAGTAGTTGTCTTAATAATATGAAAAATTGACATGTTGTTGTAAGAGTGCATTACATACATAAATACAGAAAACCGATAATTCAACTCTCTCTCGCATACACACACACACCATACACATTATTCGTATCTATGGATGCTCATATGTTGGATGTTCGAAAGTCGAGGAGTGTCTGTAGTAATAATTTTCTTAGGCTGAAAATGGCTGACATATATTATAATGTACCACTGTCCCAAACGGAGTCTCATATTATTGAACTGTAGCCCTGGAAGGTTTCCTAAAGGTACTTAAATGCCAAATATATAAAAATAACTTTGGAAAATACTGATAAACTTACATCAGCAATATAAAGTAATTTATTAACTACACCATACAATGCAAATACTAATAAAGCACACAACTTACAATGAACTATTATTTCCTCACCATTAGCAGTCTAAAAACGACAATTCTTTATATTATGAAGAATACAAAATATGCATACCAAAAATATATATTAAAATGTGTATGCTTCAGAATGAAACATTAATGAGTAGCTGCTGACAACAATATATAAAACTTCGATAAAACATAATTACACAATTCATGTTCTTTCCTAGATCTATTATAGAGTGAAGATCACTTATCTGCTAAGGATAGTTTCAAACAGACACCTGAACCGTGCCTTATATGAAATTCTAAACATAATATGTATTCTCCTCTAACTATACACTTAAGCTTAAGCTTAATTCATAAATTTGGAACACAATAAGATCAACAACAACCAAATTCATAAAACAACAAATGCAACAACATACTGTAATAAAAATAACGTTAGTGTGCTTTAAAATTAATGACCTGCTTCCGTAGTGTGCAGCTCTCCTATAGCTCTGCCATACCAAATGAAGCAATACATGCTCTAAGTTTGAGGAAACAAGGCCAATTTGTTAACTACCCCTTCAATTGAGTTCTTTTGCATATAAGTCAATATACTGCCACTGACGTATATCATATCTGGTAAGGTTGATTAAATACACCAAATGACTTGAAATATGGTGCTAAAAGTGCAAGAATAACAAAATGCTTGAAGGTCAGTGCTCTCTGCTTGCTCTCCTATTCTGCTAACCAATGTAGACGAAACATGTTTTCAGGTCCATTCACAAATGTTTTCCTAGCTTCATGTGCCTGATTTACTATGATTTTGGGCTTGCAATATATTTAATTGCTTGAAAATGCTCAGAAACAAGCATAAAGCTGATGGGAAGTGAAAAAAAATCACTGAGAAGCATATGAGGTCAACTCAGCATCTCCAATCCCTGCCAATTTGGCTACTTGGCATCCACAATTACCATGATCATCAAAGATGCTTCTAGAATAAATATAAATACTATGGTATGTGCAATGTTGAAGGTTACAATAATTAAACACCTGCAAAAAGGAGTCCTTAAATGAAATAAAAAATTTATGTGAATGAAGCCCTGACTAAGAAATGAGTGTCTAAGAAACTCGTTTTAGCCAAGTTCCAAGCCTTAGTGCTGAAATAAAGCTCAAATAATCATTGAGCCTTAAAGTGTCTTTAAAAGAAGAAGATAGTTGTATTATTCCATTAACAATGTATTCAAAGTCTCTGGAGAGGCAAACGGCAAGGCAGTATCCAGGATGGCCGAAAAAACTAATAGATATAGGATAGCACCTTCAGATAAAATTTCTAACTTGGATGAGACAGGATTGTTTTATCGCAATACAACACTGCAGACATATTTATCAATGGAAGAGATAAGTCTGAAGGAGCTAAAAGCATCAAAGAAGGGAATACTGTAATGGTGTTTTAAGGAAGGTTATATATATCAAAGGAACAGAACAGAAAGTAGCGATTCAGAACATCAGAGGAGAGAATAATGGTGTTCTTGAGGAAATGCCAAAAGAACCTGCATACCAAAACCATTAATCGTGCATATGCATGAGACTTGGTGCCTTTAAGAACATCATGGATGGCACATACATAGTTTAAGTAATGATTTCTGTAAATACATTTTGCCGACTTTCAACAAAGCCTAAACGGGAGTATCATAAAGGCCAACATGACCTCCACATTGCAGCCCAAAGACAAGGGAATTAGTGTCAATATCAAGGCATACCATCTATATTACAGCTTCACTAAGGCAATTAACGCAATAAAATCTAATTCAGTTTAAGCAACAAGAGTTTGGGTAAAGTTTCTGATGCAATAAAGAATACTGCAAAAGCCTGGTGTGACTCCAGCTAGCACTTGAGGTGTCCAAAAGAAATTGACCCAATATGTTGATTCAGATTTTGCAAGGTTTGTAGGCAATAACAACTCATATTAAAAGGCAGCTGAAAAAGATCCCTCTGCTTACAGAAAAGCAGGAGCTCGTGTGGATGAGAAGGATGAGGAGTAAGTAACTTGCAATACAAAAGACTTATCTAACAATTATCTTGAAAAAGGCAAGACAACGGGGACACAGAAAGAGAAGCAGCGACAAAGATGTTCATATGGGGATTGGAAAGCAAAAGGCAAAGAAATTTTCACACACTGCATGAAACTAGTTTTGGTGAATCATTCCAAAAATCCCCAGATCCTAAAGGTTAGTGGTAAAGTGTGGCTTTTCAATGATCAAGAGGCAAAATCATAAAACTGGCAGATGAGATGTTATTTGGAGTTGCAATCCCTAAAAGTAAAGACATATCACAAATTAATAAGAATAGAGAACTTGCAAATAACGATTTACTTCTTATGGGTACTGCTTCTGGGAATCCAAGTATTCTTGTTAATATTTGGACAACTATGTTATTTTTTTTCTATGGGGTCACTGAATCCTTTTCACATAACAATACACAAAATCAAATCAAAGGAGCAGATGCAATCATGTCACTTTAGTAACAACCTGTGGAAAATTTATGGCATCACAGCATTGGCTCCAACAATTCTGGGGTAATGGGGAAGTGGTCAACTAACCGGTTATGATTTTGACCTTGGGAGTTTTGCTCTGAATAAGTTGCACAGGAAAAAATACTGCAGCTCCTCGAAATACAGCTCAAGAATGAGGAACTCAGTCCATTGCATGGAGTCAAGTCTTAATACGAGAAAATATGGAAGATCCTCATTGAATATGAGATACTTATAAACTAAACTATGGTGTTACTTTGACTTCCTTATCAACTGTACATGACAGCTACATATACAGATGTCATATTTTTTAAGAAGGATAATGTGTCCTGTCATCCTATAACTTTCTACAAACACTGGTGATGGAAACTAGAGCAAAATTTAAGTCTGACAGTTCCTACATATACCTGGTTAGTAGTATCTTCAAAAGAATAATAATAGTTGGCTCTGACTACTCATCTAACTTCCTCCTTCACCTACTATTCCCATGGCAATGAACAACAGTACAATATATAAGGACACACCTCACTTTACTTTGTTTTGACATACATCATTTTTTACTATACAATGATTTTCGTTAATATTAACAGAGAAAAATCACATTCAACTAACTTCAGTATATACAACTTTACATCATTCAACAAAATATATTAAAAAACCCAAAAATAAGGATTCACTTGAAAAACGACAGAGTTGGCATGATTAAAATAAAATTATTTTAATCATGTGATTATAATCGATTATAATCACACTAAAAAAATCACTGATTAAAATCAAAGTATTTTTATTTTAAATATAATATGCACACTGTCCACCACTATGAACTAAAAATTAGAGACATACGAAATCACAATACACTGGAGATTTCAGGACGTGTTCCTGGCTATTCAGGTGTGACTTGCACTGAGCGTGTCCTAGAATTTCTTACTCAGTGGGAATGTCAGCTTGGTATATTTGGTATTTGCACATACTTGTTCTAATATTTATGTATATCTGTGATAAAGATATTTTGTATTCAGCCTGCATTATTTATTATTACTTCATAATTTGGTGCATTTATATATGGTTACTGTGGTTTTACTAAAACAATACCGGTACATCTGTTTAACAAAGATTCTAGTTGGCAACTATTCTCAAAGCCGTATCTAAGAAAAATGTAAGATTGGTAAATTTACTGGAGAATTTTACTTATACTCAGTCATTCTCTCTCCTTTGTAGGTTTATGCCTAAAAAAGACATTACTTGCATGCTCAGCCTGCATTTGTTACCAAGAATTTATTACTGTTTCCCATTATTTAAAATAACTAGTTGACAACTAGGACATGTGCCCAGGTTTCCAACATAACTGAGCAGGTGGCAAACCAGTTGTGACTTGTAACTAAGCAAGCTAGTACTGGCACTGGTTACACCGCAATCATGTCTGAAACTGGCAGAAAAACAAAGACCCAATATGGATTTCCTTTGAGAGAATTGCAAAAGGGAAAGGGTTATTGTGCTAAGTGTAAGAGCTGCAAAAAAGAAATACAAGAAGTTCTTGACAGCATGAAGAAACACCTGGAGGTGTGCAACCTACGTTTCACTTATTCTGAAAGCAGTCATTATAATGCCTATTGGGCAACATTTTCCATAAATAAAATAAATGTTTAAGTTCTCCTATGCTGTTCATACATGTGGCCTATTTTCACGCTTGTCATTCTGCCACGAGTAATAATGTATTTGTACTTGAATATCTACTAACACTACTACTCTACTAACAAGATTTTGGTATATTTAACAACTTTCAGATGCTGAACTTTCTGGTGACTGAGTCCACAAGCCCCAGCTTCAGTAACACCACTTCTTCCACCTGTTGCAGAAGATTCCACTGCCTCCACTTCAGAGCTACAACAGAATCCAACACCAAAGAAACTTACAAAGAGGCACTCCGATTAAAGCAGCCTGAAAAACTTTTTCATTACAACAAGTAAGAGTGAATAAGAAGTTCTAGATCAGGAACTAATAATATTTTTGCCACAAATACCTCCAAGTCATGCAATAGAACACCCATCAAAATAGTATATAAATTAAGACCAGGCTATACACCACCAAACAGGAAGAAGGTTGGGGGATTTCTGCTTGAAAAGGCATTTTCTTATGTACTGGGGCAATATTCAGAAGATTTAAAGGGGAAGACTGGATGTTTAGCAATTGTGTGCGACAGCATAACATCTGAGGGTAAAGTTTATCTTGTTAATACCATAGACATTCATTCACTACACACAACTGAATCTTTTAGAAATTGTAGAATCAACTGCTGAAATATGTGAAAAGAAATATGGTTGTGCTGTAAAGAGTTTTGTTACAGATAATGCGGCAAACATGGTAAAGATGCGTAGAATTAGGAAAAAAGATGAAAACAGTTGCTTATGGGTGTTCTGCATATCTATGCAGCCTTTTGGCACAAGATTTACAATTAAAGGACATTAAAGAACACATTACCCTAATTTTCAAAAAATTTCAGAAACCATCACATTCCTGGTTGCTTATACAAGGAAGCAGGAGGCAGAATGCTTGTAATACCTGCAGAAACACGGTGGAATAGTATGGCTGACTCTATACAGTCCTACCTACAGAACTGGGACATTTTAGTTAAAATATGTAAGGAACGGTGATGAAACTGAGCAGCAAATAATTAGGAAGGTCAATGACAGGGCAATAAGGAGATTTGCTGAAGATTATTAAGACAGACTCAAACCAATTGTAGTGGCATTAGAGAGACTTCAACGTAAGGATGCACTCATTAGTGATGCAGTAGAAGTTTGGTACAAACTTGTATGTGATTTGCAAGAATGTTTAGCAGAGCAGCGAGATTTGGATAAGTTAATAAAGAGGAGAAAACAGCACTTGCACCTGCTCATTACCTAGCAAATTTAATTGACCCAAGGTATCAGGGTGAGTGTTTCACTACTGACGAGATTGATAGTGCAGAAAAGTATGTGGAAGAAAATTTTTCCCAATTTCTTCCAACATTAATGAGAGGAAAGACCACGCCTCTCAAGGAGAGCATTTTCAAGCTGATGCTGTAAATACCCTATCAACTCTTGCTTGGTAGCAAAATTTTTCAGGAGTCATTAGGGACTGTACGATGGTGCCTACCAGGTTACACACGGCTGTTGCTTCCTCAGCAGGAATTGAAAGTCTTTTCGCCTTTGGACTTGTCCACTCTAGGAAATGAAAAAGCATCAATGCTTGTTACTGTGTTCAAGCACTTCAACAAAAATAAAAGTATATCCTCTGATGCCCCATACTGATCTTTTTGCTTTCTGTGTATCTGACCTGAACAGTTTAAGAAGGATAATTCTGGTTATTATATCTCTTTTGAAATTTGCTTACTATAACTCTTGTATTTCATAATAATGAAGAAGTAGTTTTTCATATTTTGAAATAATAACTAATTTAGATTCAACGTGTATTTCTTACATTTTATATACAATTAGCCTAATGTAATTGTAAGTTTCTGTATCTTGGTGTATCTTTTTCAACAGTGATGTTATGTATTTTCTGTTTTTCACACAACTCAAAAATTTCGTTTTAGAAAATATTTTTCAGTATTAGAATGGTTAAAAATGTACCATATTAATTTTCATTATGATTCCGATTCAATAAATAATACATGTACTGTACTGTCATCTTGTGTGTAATCAAACTTTTCATGCTAATATTTGAGCCAAAGTATACCCCCAGCAAAATAGACACACAGAGAAAGCCTCTTTTACATATTACGAGAAAAGGTATAAACACTACACTGAAAAAAAATGAATTAATATTGTATAACAATCAAATATGAATGAATAAATGCGTGAAATTTAAAATAATAA
Organism: Halocaridina rubra; assembly: GCA_037179515.1. Classification (NCBI taxonomy): domain Eukaryota; kingdom Metazoa; phylum Arthropoda; class Malacostraca; order Decapoda; family Atyidae; genus Halocaridina; species Halocaridina rubra. The sequence continues at coordinate 10,595 of JAXCGZ010002683.1, forward strand.
AAATCGCTAATAAAAAAAATTATTCTAATGAAAAATGCGATTTTTTTTATTAAAAAAATCGGATATTTTCCAACCCTGCAAGATCACATAATAATAAATGTCAATACATATAAAGTAATGCGTAAAATTATTTAAAAGCATGAAAATTTTAAAAAATATAAAAGTACTATATGTTCTGCATATAAAAATCACCTAACAACAATAACAAATAAGGTGCAAATCACAAATATAAATGTTAAGATATACAAATTAATGTAAAAAATAATCTAAAAGATTAAAAATGTATAATGTACATCCATTATATAAAAAACTAAAATCTTGATCTACTGAAAAGCATATTCTGCTAATGACATTATGGAGTTACTTATAAGGGGGCTAAATTATTTTTAAAAAGCATAATCCAGTCTTAGAATGGATTAACGACATCATGCAAAGCATATCTATTTACTAATTTTGTTATACAGTATTTCAATAAGATATTTACAGTATGTATAAGGTATCATTTACCACAAAATAACTCATTAGAAAAAAAAAGACTTGAGGAGGCATTTTATTAACAACAGTGGGCCCACATCTTACATGAACAATATGTTCCTCAACCCCATGTATTATTCAAAAACCGAGTATTTTCAAGGTCACTACATAAAAGTGCCCTTGCACTTTGGTATCCAAAGCTCAGGTATTATCCAAACCTCCTGTACAATTCAACCCCTTTAACCCAAAATTAAACAGCAATACTTCCCCTTACATCGTTATCTCCTTCCAAGAGTCACGACATGGGAAGAAATATGACGAGTCAAATATATTCTTTAAAGACAACCTAGACCTCCTATAAACAATGCCATGAAGTCACTCACACCAGAATATTGTTCAATAGCTCAACACTTTCACTGGCTTATTCATAAGTATACAGTATAAATTCTAAATGATGCTAATGTGAGAAAAGCCTTCTAAACGTTTTAGTCAAATAACAACTGCATCCTCCTCAAAAATTACTAAGACCCTTATAAACCTGCAAAAGCAACCTTATAATGTCGATAATGCCTAAAACATTACAACTGAGAAGGGGTCCAGTTAGGACATGAAATATAGTGCTATTTTCCATATGTTGCTTCAATGATGGGCTTCCTTACTACATTAAGCAGCTCAACATTTTTGTTATCTAATTAACTTCATATATTTATAATCTTAATTGATGCTAATGTTAAGAACCCAAAGAAAATATAATTTTACCAACATCTTTGATGCGGGCTAAAATCTGTTCCCTATCAGAAAGTCATCATGACAGTAGTCTGACATAAGCACAAGTAATTACGGTGACCTTTCACGCTTTTCAAAGTTTAATCATAGCCAACTTATATTCCAACGATATAGTATGATACTTAGCAGCACCAGCATTAGCAGTAGGAGCATTCTTAAGAGACATAATGACAAATAAAGAGCCACCATTTCAATACATACAAGACAGTACAGTACTTCTACATATGTAAAAGCACAAGATTTAATAAACTGGTATGCACTAGCACTGTCATTTCTACCTTCTTAGGTGATTTCTACATGTTACATATGTATATGACATACTGGACACAATATTTTCTTGAATCAATATGCCATAATATGAATTTAAATTTTTTTTTTACATAACTTAGAATTAATTTTTTATATTGAATTTTCTATTTTTATTGGGGATTTTTGGCGTACACTACTAACGTACTGCACACACTATAAACAATATTTTAAAACTTTTAAACTTTAAAATTATTTTATGCCTTAATATATATTTCTTAGCATTTAATCTTAAAAAAATCTTTATTACTTTTTGGGTGATTTCATTTTTTATTTTCAGTAACAACTGATATAGAGATGCGTAAACTGACATTAGTCAAATGTTATTCTTCCTCTCATTTTCCTGAGTATCTCCATGTAAGATCGAATAAGAAAAAACTCAAAGTGTGTAAGGGGAGGTATAACTATTTTTACAACTTAAAAGTTCTGTCTATGAAAAATGAGAACAATGGTGAAAATATTATGTCAGCGTTTAGCTTTCAGCATCCCTGTCATCACCAAAAATATCCAAAATTATACATCACTGGAAAAGTAAGAAGAATATGTTCTTTCACATATTACTGGCAAAAGTCAGCATTATTTAAAAATGGGTAATAAAAAATATACTTTATGATAATTAAAATTAAGAAACAAAGTGTAATTACTTTGGATACTGTAAAGGTGAATATCACTCAGAGACCTCATGTGTGGAACTATTGTATAACCCCATAAATTGTAAAGTTAGAATTAGAATTTAGGTTAGGCTAGGTTAGGTCGCTAGTCTTGCAAACATGAATAACCCAAGAGCACCCTGGGGTTTACTCTTCATTACAAAAGCCATTACGATATTTCTACATGGGGATAAAAAATCGGCATGTACACGTAATTACTCCCAATATCAATGAAATACATGTGTGACATGTTAGAAAAATTGCTTTTGTCATTAACAGACATTAGCATCTGAGCATTTTGTAATAGTAGCACTCAAGACAGTCACCAATATCACTCTCATCACAACCACCACCATTATCATTCACTTCCTCACCAGTAATCATCAGTACAGACATCACTGAGATTTATAATCTAAAATAATCCCTACAACAACTGTTTGATGGTCATTCTCAGTATCTGAGTAATATTTGTCATTCTCGCTTGAGTCTCTGAGGTTAGAAATGGCATTCACTAGGATAAAAATCACACCTACCACAACCAAAGTCTTTTGCAAGAAAGCACCATCCTAGCCCTTAGTAGAAAAGGGAATCCGTTATATAAAACTGATCACATCACTAGTCATTCTCATTTGCGTAGTAAGAAATATTATGAGGTACATAAGCTATTGGTGCTCCTCAAGTCTACAGTTTTCATTAAAGTTTACTGCACCAGGCTCCACTGTTCTCTCACAAAATAAATAGTAAATAATTCTCTGAAAGTTTTTTTTATCATAAAAGGCAAAGAATTTTATAAAATTTTCTTTAAAATCAAGTAGATAGTACTATGCAGCAATTCATAAGTGTGTACATTCCACCACTAAATCAGCACCATAATATTCACATCATATGCAATGTACAGTATACAAATCCTAATTTTTTGATTGGCTGGCTAAGCAGGAAAGCCATATAATTTGGCAAATTGTGTGGCTGGAATCAGGATAGATTGATATCTAAGCTCTATATCTTCAAAGATAGTAAATATTGCGACATTCCTACTGAGCTATGTATGCAGTCTGATATCTCCGGTCTGGAGAGCAATGAACGTAGTCTTGTGTGCCAAGGGAGTTAAATCAAGCTTAGATGACTATTACCATAAACTGTACCTAATGCTATATAATAAATGCTGCGTAAAAAAAAAAAAAATTATATAATTTATTTCTTAAGGATAGATTTTCTGAATCATCTGTTATACGATTGTGTATGTCCAAATCCACACACTATTTAAAATAATTTAAGATGCGGTACCACCGCAGTAACAATTATGGAGAGAATATGTTGCTATTCTGGGATCAAGTGAGAACTTTTTAGGGATCATTCAAATTACAGGAGGTCCTCATTTAACACTGTCCTCAAGTTATGATGTTTTGTGGTTACAATGCATCTCCAATAAATTATTTTGCTTCATTTTAGATAAGTTTTGGCCTGTATTATGTCTCCCAAGCATATAACAGATTCTTTTGATGGCAGTGCTTTGAAGAAAAGGAAAGTCATCACCATGGAAGTGAAATTAAGAGATAGTACAATGCATGGAAAGAGGAGAAACTTTGCTACTGTATTACATCACATTTCAGGAATGGAACTGTGATGTAAGTCGAGAACCACTTGTAACGGAAAACCAGAGTAACAACAAAATTTTCAGTTAAATGCTGCTACTCTCTGAATGCATAAAGGTGATGTTAACACGAAAACACAATGGTCTCAAATTACTTCAGTTGACAGCAGTCCAGAAATATACAATGGAAACTTGCTTAAGAAGCAAATACAAGATTTTACATACAATATAACCTACTACTAAATCTGTCATGCTTCGTAACTGGTTATTGTTACTAATATCTTGTATAGCCTAATTTATTTATTAGCCACAATACGATGAATTATAAGAAAAATAAACACAATACAGTTGACCCTCCCCATAGAGTCAAAAACAGTGTGGTCAATCATTACATACATGTCAACATTCTGCATAAAACCTATACCCATCCTCCTATATACTGTACTTTCAATTATGCTTAGATTACTGTACTGCTCTTAAAACTTTAACTAATGCAATTTAAATTCATGTACAAATAGTAGAAGTAGCAATAACATTTTTCTTTCAGGAAGATTGTTTTTTTTTTTTTTTTTTTTTTAATATTTCCAGACTGGGTATGTCCAAAATAGCATAGGATGCAGGATATTTATATTGTATAGAGGGCTTGTTACAATAAAAGGCTTCAAGGATCAGCAAGTGATTCGAATAAGGGGGACCAGGAGGAGATTTCTTTGCAGGGAGTCACTGGGTTACGTGGTCCCTGAGTTACAATGTTTCGCTGTTACAACAAAGGCATATAATAATAAATTACTGTGATAATAAATTAATTTTTTTTACCTACCTGGCTTGTGTGGTAAATACAAACTGCGCGCTGAACAGTTTGTGAGCGTGGCGGGCGAATACACAGCTAGCAGCACTGATGTACTGAATTAATTTATAAAATTAGCAAACACACAGCCATAAATACAATCTTATGCGAAACAGGTTGTTGAGCGTGGCGGACAAATACGTCGTCACGCAGCATTGTTGTACATGTATAATATCAAGTTAATGGTTTTATTTATTTATTTGTTTATGTATTAGGTAATCTGAAGGAATTCATTTAATTTATTTACAAAATTACCACATACACAGCCGTAAATACGATCTTCAGGCGGAATAATTTGTTGAGTGCTGCAAAAGAATACATTGTCACGCGGGATTAGACTAAGAAGAAGAAGCGAAGCTCAGTTTACTCTCATATGCCATATTGTGTCTCGTGCTCATTTGCTCTCTCAGTTTGATCGTTATTGACCTGTATTTTGCCTCCCAAGCATAGTGGTGATTTTTCTGATGGCAGTGCTGTGATGAAAAGAAAGCCATCACCATGGAAATTAAAGGATATTTACTAAAACGCTCAGAAATGGGAGAAATTGCTTTGACTTTGGCCCCTAACTGGGGTTAGCCCGTTCGACCATGGCGACCATCATTATGGATAAAGATCGCATCCTTGAGCATGTGAAAAGTTCTGCTCCACTGATGTCGGTTCTAGGTGAATTTGTCTACAACAATTCATCTACAGATAAATCTAGAAAGAGATACAGAGAGATCTGTTAGCATGAATTTGCTTTGAGGCTTTGGATGTTGACAGCCACAGCATTTGTTCCAGTTGAAAATTTGACAGAGACATTATGCAATAATAATAATTTTCCTGATGAATCTCAAGATGTAACAGATTATTTTTAGGACACATGGATCAGCCGCCCTGGACGGAGAAATATGCGAAGGCCCGCTACCTTTGCTCATGAAATATGGAATGTTTATGATGAGGCTTTGCAAAATTTAACAAAACCAAATAATGCAGTAGAAGGATGACATAGGGCTCTCCAGGTCCAAGTTGCTGCTGCTCACCATCCAAATATATGGAAATTCATTGTCTTAAGAAGTATCAAAATTCAAATGAGGCTCAAAAAGAACACTCTCTCTCTGGGAGGGAGCCTGAAACAACAAAAAAGTGCAACAGTGATACTGCTAAACATATGAAAAGACTAGTGGAAAATTTCAGTAGTACAAAGATCTGTGATTATATTCAAGGAAGAGCACATAGCCTTTCTTTTTATTAATAATAGATTTTTCATTTCTCTTTCACTTTGTATCTTTTAAGCTTTGACAGCAATCTTATCGTGTACTTTTTACCTTTTTGTTAAATGCCCTTTAATTTTTTTAAAGTTCAACACCTCCAATTCTTTTGGTTTGTATCTTTTTAGCTTTGCAGGCAATCTTATTGTGTCTTTTTTTAAATCAGGAATTTTATATTGTCACTAACTGCACAATCTTTTTTTTCTTTATTGTTAGCTTTTAATTTTTTTTAAATGATTCAACACATCCAAAGATCGAAGCAGTTGTCTCTAATATAAAATTTACTAGCATTATGTTACATTTTTTATAACCTTATAGATGAATTGCATCCGTAGATAAATTCCTGTAAATGAACTGTATATGCAGAGGAATTGTTGTAGACAACTTCACCGGATATCACTGAAGTCCACTATGATTACAAAGCAGTGTAGTGGCCTTGTGATAGAGATGAGAGGTTATCGGCGCTTTGGGTGGATGACCAGCATCGACAGCGTCCCCAGTGAGCCTCATGTTGATACGGGAAAAAGCTAAAATATTGTTCGATGCCATAAAGTGAAAATGGGGAAGGTGTTCGAAGCCATGAAGTAAAAATGGGGAAGGTGTTCGAAGCCATGAAGTGAAAAAGGAGAAGGGAGTGCAGGTGAAGACTTTGTGGCTAGTAGGGCTTAGTTTAATTATTCTAAGACTCATGCTAATTTGCATGACCTAAGGGTGCAAGGTGAAGCTGCTAGTGGTGATGTGAAAGCAGCAAGAGAGTTTTCCAGTGTGTAAGCAGAAATAATTGAGGAGGGTGGTTACCGTGCCGAACAAGTACTTAAAGTGGACGAGTCTGGTTTGTTCTGGAAGTGTATGCCTAGTCGTACGTATATCTTCATGGAGAAGACAGCACCAAGCAATAAGGTCAGCAAAGAGAGACTGATTTTGTTTTTGGGGGCTAATGCTGCTGGAGACTTCAAACTGAAGCCCTTGTTGGTTTACTACGCAGAAAATCCAAAGGCACTCAAAGGCATTTGGAAGGGTCAAATGCTTGTCATCTGAAAGCCAAACAAGAAGGCTTGGATACCCTCACATATTTGAGGACTGGTTCAGTAACCATTTTTTGCCAGAAGTGGAGAGGTACTGTGCTTCCAAGGGTCTGTCCTTTACAGTGTTGCTAGTGCTGGCCAATACCTCTGGTCACCCTCCCCATGTGGATGACTTTCATCCTAATATAAAGGTGGTTTACCTTCCATGTAATACCACTTCCCTGTTACTGCCAATGAATCAGGGAGTCATTGCCTCTTTCAAGGCCTGCTACTTCTGAAAGACAATCGCTATGGCTCTCAGGGCAACTGAGGAGGAAGTTAAGCAGACGAACTTGAATGGTGTATGGAAGAAACTCTGCCTTCAGTTTGTGAATGACTACCATGGCTTTGAGGAGACATTTGAGGCTGTTACCAAGAATGTTGTTACCCTGAGTAAGGAGCTCAAGTTGGAGGTGAAGCCTGATGATGTAAAAGAGCTGCTGGAATCTCACAGAGAGGAGTTATCTTCTGAGGACCTCATTCAACTGGAGAAGCAGATGGTTGAGGAGGAAAAAATACCTGCAACAAACCCAGAGCCCAAGAGATTAACAAGCAGGGAAATGTAAGAATCTTTTTCCCTAATAGAGGGAGGGTTGCCGAAACTCGAAGCCCAGGACTCCAACACTGTCAGAAACACTAAGGTTGCCAGAGGGGTCACGGATTGCCTGCAGTTACAAGAATATTAGGGAGGAGAAAAAGAGGGCATCCTTCTAGACTTGCCTCGACCAATTCTTTATGAAAGCAGAGCGAACAGCAACACATCCTATACCCATTACCTCAGGTCCCTCTGTAGACTCACCTGCCTCAGTCACCTCAGAACCTACCTCACCAGTTTCCTCCTCCTTATAAGCCTGTTGTCTCTCCCTCCCTTATAACGGCCCTTCCAATGTGCAAGCCGATCACATGAGTAAAGGTAAACGATACTGTATAATGTACTTTCACTATTTTTATGTCTTTGATTACATGAGAAAAGGTAACCAGTACTGTATGGTGTACATTTACTATTTTTATGTCTTGGATTATTAACTTAGATTATTTTTCTATGTTTTAGATTATTTATCTTTAGCACTGGTGGGGGACCTAGTTCATATTTAGGTGTGACCCGACTTACAATGAAAGACGGGTTACGACAGCTATCAGGAAGGGAACCCTGTCATAAGTCAGGAATCCCCTGTACATGTATGTATACAGTATTAATTCCTAATTAATAAAGTAACATTATGTGACTGTCGTACGCCATCTGATATAGACGCCTATAGCCACTAGAGGGCAGAGTGCACACCCAGAAATCCGCGCCACAGGACGGCATGCAGAGCCCTCGTCCCTTTAGTCTGAGGTCAGCCTTTGCCAGGGGGCAGAACTTACGTCCATAGTTAGACACCTCCCAGTAAGGGGGCGGGAACTAAAGAAATGGGAGCTTTGAGGTGTTAAATAAGTAAGTGTATACTCTACTAAATAAGTTTAAAGAAGACGATGCATATCTGTTATCACCAACCTCGCTACCAAATCTAAAATAAAATATTAAGAAGTTCAGGTGAGAATAATTATCGTATAGAGAGTACTACTATATGTCACTGGTGATCAGCTCGGGATCAATCCACGCCTATAATTTCATTGAAGAGACCAGTGCGACGAGAAAAAGAATTGTGAATACAGAAGAAACAGAGATAAATGCATCCATGGAAGAAATATTCGAGTGTTAAGAAACTTCTAGACGCTTACAAGCAGCGACGCCGAGAAAGCCTAAGCTCCATCACAGTATCAAGTTACAAGAGCCAGTCACTCCTCTTCCCCGTCCCCATAATGGCGAAGTCCCCCGCAGAAGAATTGTCCAATGCGGCCTCCATGTACACCACCGTTACAGTGAGCCACACTGTGACAGGGGCTCTGAGTGAAAACGGAACCAACCAGAAGTTATTTGTTGCCGGATCCAACCAAGAAGATGGCGATTCATCAATTTTACGAGAAAGATGGATGACGTTGGCGGGAAAATCAGCGAGTCAAGAAGAAAGAACCTCCTCCTCCAGTGCCTGTGGCCGTGACGTTTTTCAAGCAGCTTCCTAAAATAGCTAAGTACTTGTGATCTGTATCCATTGAGTAATGGGACAAATATTAAAAGAAATTGAGGTCGGCAGACTCTGCCATTTTACTTTGTAGTTATGCTTTAACTCAGCCACCCTGCATCTAAAAGGGAGTATGGCTTTAGTAAATTAATAAAAGTAGCATTCTGTACCCATTACTTGGATAATTTGTAGGGTGTTCAGTTTATTTGTATTAATGCCTAAGTTGATTATTAAACAGGCAAATGTATTGATTTTAATTGAAAAGCTTTAATGTGCGTGTAATATCATTTTTATCTTCATTTCTTAAAGCGAAAAGTGACATATGTCTATAAACAGAATATAAGTAGTAGAGTTTTTATATACTCCAGAATGAGCGAAAGAATTCTAGTGAGAAATATGCTTGAATCTTCTTCCAAGGTTCTTTCTTTTTTTCCGCGGGTGATATTTTGAGCGGAAAAAAGGCGAGAATACCCGATCGATCTCCTAATGTCGTTATTACAAAGAAATAATAATTATAATGATCTTTGAAATTAAAATACATGTATGACATATCCTTTTGAAGAATAAGAAACTTTTGTGATATTATTAAGATCTTTACTGTTTGATACGAGTTTTATTTTCACATTATGCAGGCGGGAAAAGTGACTCGAGTAACTGTGCTGTGATGAGGGGGATTTGTGTGTCGCTCTAACGCACCGTTGTTGGGAGTACCGGGAGGATCTAGGACTGGTAATGTGGTCATCGACCTCCGGACCGACCTAAACTTCACACACGCACTCCTTCAGAGTGACGGGGGAAGGGAATAGAAAATGGCCAGAAGGGGAGTAGTACAGAAAAAGCAAGTGTGAATAAGTGTGAGAGAGAACGGGTGTGACTGACTAGGGGGTATAATGGGGGGGGGTGCTCTCGTGGGTGGAGTTGTGAAAAGTCTGTTAGGAAGCATGATGGGGATAGGGTCCGCTAGAACTCTTCCCCTGCGTCACCGTGTCTTCATGGAAGCCACATGCGCATAGTTTTAATGGGAGGTGATGTAGCTGTTGCGATATCTATTTAGGGATATTTTTGAGAAAGTGATTTCCACCTGCCCAGGTATGGCCGTGATGCAATTTTATATTAATTTCTTTGTCTCCTACTCTGCCAACAAGATTATTATTTGATTTTTGAGAATTCCAAGAGAGATATTAAGTGATAAAGGACACGAATCTCTGAATGACTCTTTATTTTTCTTTCTGGCTGCAGTATATACATTATTTGTCCAAAAGAATATCCTAAATAAGTAAAATAACACTTTGAAGTTTTAGCCATGATAAGGTTTGTCACAATTATTTCAGCTTGGTCATGAAGAAGAGAGTGTAAACTCACAAGAAATGACAATAAGAATGTCAAACAGCTGTTTTCTGTATTTGAACGAGACGAAGTCGATCCAGAAACCAAAGACACAGGGGAGGAACAGCGCCTACACGCAAAACTCCCCGCAAAATCTAGCCACTTCAAGTTCAGACGACAGATATTGAGCAGTATTTATGGGTAGGAAAAGGAAAGAGAGTAAAAAAGAAAGTAGTTAAGTACCTACCCGATCGTAAGTATGAAAAGGAGAAAAAATATATAACTGCCCCCTGTCTCCTGAGGTAATTCTGCTGAATAGTCACTCAAAAATATTAAATTTGAGATCGTGTGTATATATATATATATATATATATATATATATATATATATATATATATATATATATATATATATATATATATATATATATATATATATTATTTTTTATGTGCAACTCCATGAGAGATTATGAAACTTAAGCAAAATTCATTCTTTAATTTTGCAAATGAAGTATTATTTTCAATTTTATTACTGCATACACAGAGACAAACTTTTTATATTTTATCAGATACACGTTTTTTATATAATTTTTTGTTGAAAAATCTTTAATATCTTTATCCCTTTGATATATTATAATTAAAGAGGCTGAAAAAGCTTATATAGGGATAATTATTGGTAATTACTATCACGGTCATGAAATTTATAATTGAAATTGAGGTAATTAGGATAATCGTAATTTTGTTGATAGTAGTTGAGATAAATAAATAAAAATAAGAAAATTCTCTTGAGATATCACCTTAGTGTAAATTATTGTTAATTTACAATTCTAGTTAAGCTTCCAAGAGTTTCATATTTTATTATATGTAATTATCACATATGATTGTAGTATTTTGTTCAAATTTCGTCAGAGGTATGTTGACTTATAGCAAGTGTGTGCTTCGACTCAACCCTCTGATTTATAGAAAGAGAAAAGATTTCCATAATAGACAAGGATGTGTATGCTTATCTCACTAACGTTATTTGCAAAGTTAAACAGAAAAAGAATGGATTTATGCTTCAATGTTTCTTCATTTGTACACTACGTTATTTTGTTTTATTCGTTTTTAGACCTTAGAAAATAATTGCAGTTGCACTCTGTCCCCTCGTATTGTTTGGGCAGGAAGTCAAGTCATAAAAATGGCCCTACAAACAAAAATCATACGTTTTTATGAAGAAAAATAAATTCTCTCTCTCACATCTTTTGCCCTTTCCAGACAAAACATTCCATTTCTTTATGTTAACATAATGTTATAATTACCGACTTTTTTTTTTCCTTTTTTGGCAAATTTGCTAGATGATAAATGTGCCCAAGTTTTATTACAGCTGATAAGTTTTTGCATGCTGATATTGCATAAATACTTATAAGACATAAGTTGAACTGATTATTATATGAGTTTTTCTGCCACATATTGCAACTGTTTTGGAATATAGATAAAGCTCCCACTGACAAACTGGGCAACCAGAAAGTTGATGACTATGCTCCTATATATATACACATATATTATGACTGCATGAATTCGAATAGTAAAAGAGACTATATGAGAATGAGCATTATTATGAAATATAAGTATAGAACTCTGTTCTTAGTTCAAAATGCCAGTCTCAATTGTATATATACTGCTATTCCTGAGTTACTATTTTTATTTCATTTTTATTATTTTTATTATGACCATGATTATTAGTATTGTTATTATGATGTTGGCTGTTATTGTTGCTATCACTCCATGGCCTTTTGCATAATTATTATTCTAGTACATGCTATCAGCAGTAAACAAATGATTTGTATTTTTTATCTTGAATTCTACTTTTATGTTACTGTAGTCACTGCTAATAAGAATATTTCTTTGGTGGCTGTTCTCAGCATTTCATGACTTCTTTTTGATATCTATAGTATACTAATGTTATGTATCAGTTACTCAGCTAAGTCCTAAGTATTTTGGAATAATAATCTAAGGGTGGAGACACATACTTTCAATTACCACCTTATTTCCAGGCAGCCCCGACCTGCTATTTTAAATTTCATTTTCACAAACCAGTCCCTTTTACCCATTGGAGAGATTGCAAGCACCTGCTGATGCAGGGAGGAGAAGTATACCCTCTGAATGCAGACAAGTGGCCATTGTTTGTATGCAGAAGTCATATGTATTCTTTCTACATTTGTACTAGCGACATTAGGCCCTAGAATCTACTCCAGGCTATGTTCGTATTTTTCAGCTAGTGGAGGGAGATGTGCCTCCTTGGGGAGATGGTGTGAAAGGTGGTCATAGGACCACTTCAAAAGTCGCAGAAACGTGGGGGGAGGGGTTCTAAGCAGATGCAACGACACCCTCCCATTGTCCGGCCCGTCTCAAGAAAAAAAAAGGATTTGGGTACGTCGTCACAACCCGGACCTACCCCGAAGTTGTCAGGTAGGGGGTTCCAGGAAATTAGGATATAGATATTCCAAGATCTAGCAATGATGGGTATCTGAGGGGCCGGGGAAACGAAAATCCCCAAAAATTAAAAAGGGAAAAGAAAAATCCCCATACATATAATAAATTAAGTGACGATGAAAAAAAGGGAATTGAAAATCCCTATAATAGAAAATTTTAAAATTAACAATGAGAAAGGTGAAGTGAGAATCCTCTTAAATAAGAAAGTTAAATAATTAAAAACTAAGTACTTGAACTGATAAAAATGGGAAAGAAAATGGCCCCACCGCCTTTGACAATGATTGGTGGAAGAACAAATATTGTAATTTTTATTTTATTTTATGAGTAGATGTAGAAACCTCAAAGACTCCCTTAGATTTAAGTTTATTAGATTAAGTGACATTTATTAATTGTGCATGTTGAATTATTTTTTTCTCACTATAATGTGTGTTAAATGTTACAATTTACAAAAATCATACTCAACTATATTTTATATTATTTAAGTAACGTAATTGTGATGTTAAGTTTTTCTGTTTAAGAATTATCATTGTTTTAAGTCATGATTTAATATTTGCAGATCATAGCCAACTGTATTTTATATTAAGTAACGTAATTATGTTCATTTAGTTCTAGCTATCATTTTGTCCTTGAATAGTAATTAAATATTGTAGTTGTGAATATTTTTAACTCTCTTTTCACAACATGACAAATGTTTTGTTTTAGTAAGTAATTGCATATATCATGTCCAAATGTATTGTGTACTATTTGAGTAATGTAATTGCTTAATTAGCTTTGTTCTAAAATAATTTTGTCAATGCTTACTAGCTATATATTGCAATTGTGAATACTTGATTTTCATTTTTTGCCTTTAAATACAGTGCTTACTGTAAGGAACATATTTTTCTTTTGTCAGTTTTTTTTTGCATAGTAATTTTGATATTCCTGTACTCTGTTTAGATAATTATATGAGATTGTAATAGTTTCATAAGTAGTTCATTAGATAGGTCTGCCACGTGTTTTTGTAAAATAATGATAGCTAAAAAAAATTATAAAGCTCTAATGAAAGTAGTTATGCTTAGTCCGAAATATGGGATATATTTCAGAGTGGTGGTGGGGGGTGTCATATGGCATCTGATATAGACACCTATAGCCGTTAGAAGGCAGAGTGTGCACCCAGAAACCCGTGCCACAGGACGGCATACAGAGCCCGCGTCACTTTAATCTGAGGTCAGCCTTTGCCAGGGGCAGAACTTACGTCCATAGTTAAACACCTCCCCCTAAGGGGGCAGGAATAGTGAGTGACAGGAACTATAGAAATGGGAGCTTTGAGGTGTTAAATAAGTGTATACTCTAATAAATATCTTTAAAGAAGATGCATATCTGTTATCACCGACCTTGCTACCAACTCTAAAATAATATATTAAGAAGTTCAGGTGAGAATAATTATCATATAGAGAGAAGTACTATACATCATGACCATGCTAGACAATGTAAAAACTGTTTGAGGAAACCACTTACTAAACAGTTCTAACAGATACCATAGCAATTACAAAGTTTATCATACCAGATTCTTTTTTATGACAAAGTTCATAAAACTCATTCAACATAGCTCCAACCAAGCTAATGACACGATACGGTTTAAAAAAAGGTTGCCAGAGATGATATGAAAAATTGAAGAAGTCTAACATTTCACAATACTAGCAAAATTAACAGTCACAAGATAAAAATCTAATAAATTATTTTTTACATCATAAAAACCATAAGTAAACAATATGCACAACCAAGACTCAACCACAATACTTACATCATTAAATGTTATTGAAAATTACATAATCATTTGATTTACCAATTTTCAAATACTCTCAAACTACGTAAAAAAAAAAATAATTAACATGGTGTCCATCTCAAAACACATCACAACCTTCCATCCACATAGAAAAGATTCAACTGACTGTAAAAAAAAATTCCTGCTTTTACCTAGAGAAGAACTGGGGCTTGACTCGACAGTTGTAACACAGTTATGGGAAACAAACTGACACTTCATATGTCAGTAAATGTTACTATCTTGAATGACTGGTAAAAGCTAATCATGTGGAAATTATAATGTAATTGCTCCACTCCGTATTAAACGCTTGTATAATTCTCTAAATTCTACTAGCATTTCTGATATACAGTACTAGAACAAAGTGCATATTCATAAACAAAAAGTACAAACAACCAGCGGATTCTGACATATCAGGCTTTATCTTCCAAATTACTGTCTAATGTTACATCATACTCCACTGATCCCTAACATGAGAGAAGGTATAAAAACTGAATATTTTTGTCACTGCTACTACCAGCTGAATATTGGCAAATGCTTTTGATCACCTTGTAAAATACACATTAAACATGTGAAAGCAATTATTGTAATTAGCAATCACGATTATATGTAAAATAATCATTAAACTTACAACAATACTTATAATCAGCTGTTACAAACATTAAAACATAATGACAGCTATGACTGTTGTAATCTACTTAAATACAAATTAAACATATATCATTTACCCTCTTGATCACCTCTGACACAGACATATCAAATAAAAGAGAATAATGTATTTAATAAACCCCTCCCAATTCACTTGCAATGCATGACTGAACAAGGGCTACATATTTCCCATGGATATGTAGTGAACAATCGTTCATTAGCAGACTGTTATCAAGACAGGCTTTTTAGTTGCACAAAGAACCATGATAGATGTTCCAAGAAGCAATATAGTTCATGCTGTAATGTAACAGTTTATAAAATCATGGTTCATGAAACACTGCATTTTCTTTATATACTAAAGAGGTCCTATGTATGGGTAACAGTACATGGAAAATAAAATTGGTATGAAGAGTAGCAAGAAGCAGCAAATACACTTGTTCCGGTACGTCATAGACTCCCTTTTCTACCAAAGGCTAGGACGGTTGCCTTCTTGCGAAGGACTTGTTTTGGCAGATGTAATCATTACCCTGAGTGCATGCCCTTGCTTGCACTCAGGGTAATGATTACATTTTTATCCTAGATTAAGTAATATGTAATATTATCAAATACACTAATATTACATATTACTTAATCTAGGATAAAAAATGAAATCTCAGAGCAACTACATTATGATCTGGTTTTCAGTCACAAATTCCATTTTTTAGTAAGGAATAGGACGGTGCCTTCTTGCAAAAGACTTTGGCAACTGTAACTGTTACCCAGAGTGAATGCCTGTCCTGGCGGGCCTCAAACTCTTGACCAGAAGAATCAATGTCGCAAGCACTACAAACCCGGTCACAGAATCCACTAAGAGTAACTACATTATGATTAAGGAAAATCATAAGAATAATACAGTAAAATATACTACAGATCATGTTCACTGAAACAGAAAATTGCAGAAAGTTTCAAAAAGTTGAAACTAAAGTTGATATATGATGTGCATGTATTTATATTTGATGCTTATCAGCCTAAAAAGAAAATTTAAATCTCCTGAACAATGACTTTAGTCTGTCAAAATATATATTGAACTTATGTTAAGCCTAATCTGAAAAAAAAAAAGATGCTTAACACCTGAATGAAATATTGTATGTGGATTGGATGTACTACAAGACATGAGGTGTACTATGTTTCTATTTGTAGCAAGTGTCACTAAACTCACTCCCTATATAAAAATACCACACTATGTACAGCATAAGTAGATATATAGAAACATATTGATCTCTATAATTGCCCACTTCAGCTTGACAAGAGTGTCTCCATCTGAAAGGTTAAAAACTGGTCTACCATGCAAAAGGTTTAGTGTTCGAGTTCATAGTATTGAGAAAAAAAAAATTATATATATATATATATATATATATATATATATATATATATATATATATATATATATATATATATATATATATATATATATATATATATATATATATATATATATATATATATATATTTTTTTTTTTTTTTTTTTTTTTTTTTTTTTTTTTTGCTGCCTAAGTCACGTTTCAAAACATAGAATGGAGTGAAATGATGTCTACTAAATCCTAACCCCTTCAAACTCTGAAGACAATGATTATATTAATGTAAATGGTAGATCATCGGTGGAAATACTTGCACCAACAGCTAAGATTGAAAAAATATTAATCATTCTGCTACGTAGTGAAATTTTTTTGTTTAATTACAATGACTGGCAGCTCTACACATCCCACTATGCATACATTGCTGGCTGCATAATATTAGTGGAAACATCTAACCATGAGTTCACTGATAAAAAAAAAGTAATTGTTCCTATTTGTGATGCAAATATTAACTTCAATTACAATGTCTGGTAGCTCTACACATTCCACTGTACACACACAACTAGCTGCATAAAATTTCTGAGTGAGAGATCTTTCTGTTCACGTGAGACCAGACCATTTAATAGTCTCACGGGAACCCAACTAAAATCATTTATATGTAGAATTTTAAATATAACTCACAAAAAATATGCACAGATTGGCAATTACTGATGGCAAATGAAGTAATTTATGATGCTTTGGATACCTGCACATGTAATATAGTACAATCTATTCAGCTAAAAGTACTTAATAATGACATCACTTTGAAGATAGCAGAAGAGTATGTTGACAAAAACTATCTTGATGGCATAAAAGTTACAAGTAAAACGATACTATAGTGCTTCTCTGGTAGTGAGGAGAAAAGAATTCTGCCTCCATGTGTCCTGTGTATTGGAAGAGCTGACTACATGAGGTATGGGACCAAAGCGTTGGTAATCCCATTCTTCCTGAATTTTTTTTTTTCTTACAAAACAGGTGATTGATGGCATAGGCTGGGAAAGTAGGGTATGATAATGACCTATTACGTCCCTTTTTTCATCAGTTGTGGTCAGCAATGCTATATTCAGTGAAATATAGTATCTTATTGAAACAAAATACTACAGTACATGATTTCAGTGATGAATGTTTTTTACTTTATACATAGTATATGAATGAGTAATCTCTTGTCATACAAATTTCCAAGAGCATCTCCTTATTGTTGTCTTTTCGGTGTATACAAAAACAGAGTTGCACAGCATCTTAAAAGGGATGGGGAAGGGGTGTACAGCACTTCAATCTTAAAATAATATCACCTTTGCATAGAAAGAAAGAGGTTACAGTTAATATTCATACTAAGCAGTTTATGTTGTTTATGCATAACTTTAAAAGATTTTTGAGGAAAAAAAGTTTGTTCTCATGGTTAATTTTTGGTAATATTTCAAGGCTATAATGCTCTTTTACAAACTAACCACAGTTACTTTCTAAACACTCCTCAGTGTCTACATAGAGAGAAAACTAAAGGTCTTAATATACCAAGTAAATACACTACGCAATCAGGTGGTAAATTACGAGGTAGCTATAAGTTATTTCTGCTCAAATATTCCTCTCACAATTCAAAGGTGACGAAGCGACGGTGAGAAATAAAAAATTACTCGAACAATATAGTTCTTTTATGAAGCTATTAACAGAATAAATATGGAAAAATATCAGAATACAGTTACCCACACAACTATTACCTCTTCCACAGTTCACATTACGAGTTTAGTCTGAATATATAAAAGCCATTATGAAACTTCATTATATTCAAATATTTGGTTCATATATATCAGATAAGATGTCACATCTAGGAACATTCAGCAACACACCTTTTAAGTAGTTTTTAATGTAATTAACAATATCTTTAAAACTGCAATTACTTCTATTCAAATAAGTATCCCACTATATAACCTAAGGCTACTTTCCAGTACCATAAGTTTCTACAGGTGACCTATGTACTTGTAAAAATAAATAGTATACAGATATTGTCATGCTTATAAAGTAATGCAAACTTTCCATAACGTTCAAAAAAAAGAAATAAACTACATAAAGAGATAACATATTATGCTTCAAAGCAAAAGAAGGCAGATAAATGACAACTACAGAACACTAAATATAACATACATGTTAAAAATACATCCATGAAACCTGTGCAGAGTTCAGATTTATCATATATGCAACTGAAATATAATAAAATAAAAATATGAAGAATTTTGAAAGATTCTGTAAAAAAAGTAAATAAATAAATAAATAAAAGGAAAATTAGTCTTTTTCTTTTCTTTGCTGATAAATTTTTCTACGATGAAACATCACATTGTCATTTAAAATGTTCACTGCTCTGTTGTTCACAGTTTTGTACAGGTGATAATTCTCAATAAAAGCCTGCACCTCATTCCACTTACTAAATATCTCTAAATTTTTCACTTGAAATTTTAATCCTATCATCCCCCTCCTCCGATGACTGCTGCTCTTGGGGAGTCTTCACCTGTTCACGCTGCAACTTAATTAGTTCTTTGGCAGTGAGTTCTTGCTTGTGATCCTCCATCAGCTCCTCCACATCCTCCTCATTGACCTCCAAGCCCAAACTTATGCCCATGGCCACAATTTCATTCACAATTCTGATAGCTACATCCTGCTTGAATCCCTCAAAGTCTCTTTCAGCCACACAACCTGGCCAAAGTTTCCTCCAGGCGAAGTTCTACATGGGGTATGAGACGTCCTTCCATGTCTTGTAAATGAGG
>JAXCGZ010002683.1:32500-40726 GCA_037179515.1 Halocaridina rubra
AAAGTATTAACACTCCACTAAAATTCTTTTCTTACGTACAATAAATTTTGCAGCAGTATACTGTATATTGTATGATTAACCCCAGATAGAAAAAAAAATCACAGATTATAATTATTTATTAGGTTAGATTAAGTAAGGTGAGATGAAGTAAGTTAACTCAATCCAAGTTGAAAAAAATTAGTTTATAAATAAAATAATTATATTTTAGTCATTTTAAATATGTCAAGGAGCAAATGCTTACTTTCACACCACCAGATTGGAGAGAATCTCAAAAAAAATTTATCATCCTAAAAGTTGTATTGGCATAGGGACTTGTGGCAGCTCAGTGGTAAAGCTCGCAAGCTATGAGGTCACAAATTATGACACACAATATCAGAAATCTACCATATGAGGACAGATTAAAAAAACTTAATCTACATTCTCTAGAGAGGCGAAGAGTTAGGGGGGATATGTATAAATTTTAGCAAAGCTTTTGATAGAGTTCCTCATAAAAGATTAGTTAAAAACCTGGAAGCTCATGGTATAGGAGGAGCTGTGCTCAGATGGATCAAACAATGGTTAAAAGACAGAAAACAGAGGGTTTGCATAAATGGAGAGAAATCAGAGTGGGGCTCGGTTACTAGCGGGGTACCACAAGGCTCGGTACTGGGTCCCCTATTATTCATCGTATATCTAAATGATCTGGATTCGGATATCAGTAGTAACCTAAGTAAATTCGCAGACGACACTAAAATAGGTAGAACTATAAATGGAAAAGAAGACATTCATGCTTTACAGGAAGATCTAAATAGATTATCTGAATGGTCGGACAAATGGCAAATGGAATTTAATGTTGAAAAATGTAAAGTAGTTAAAATGGGTACTATAAAAGACAATACTAGTTATAAGCTAAATAACCATGAAATCATGAGTTCTCAGTGTGAAAGGGATTTGGGAGTTCTTGTGAGTAGTAGTCTTAAGCCAAGAGAGCAATGCACAGCAGTCAGAAATAAAGCAAACAGAATTTTAGGATTTATCTCAAGAAGCGTCAGCAATAGGACGGAAAAAGTTATTTTGCAGCTCTATCTTGCATTAGTTAGGCCCCATTTAGATTATGCTGTGCAATTCTGGTCACCCTATTATAGAATGGAAATTGAATCCTTGGAGAGAGTGCAGCGAAGAATGACCAAGATGATACACAATATCAGAAATCTACCATATGAGGACAGATTAAAAAACTTAATCTACATTCTCTAGAGAGGCGAAGAGTTAGGGGGGATATCATTGAAGTGTATAAATGGTTTAAAGGGATTAACAAGGGAGATATTAATAAAGTTTTAAAAATTCATGATCAAACCAGAACTCGTAATGGATTTAAGCTTGATAAATTTAGGTTCAGAAGGGAAATTGGTAAAAATTGGTTTGGTAATAGAGTAGCTGATGCATGGAACAAGCTTCCTAGTATGATAGTAAATGCCAATACCTTAGACACCTTCAAATGTAGATTAGATAGACATATGACAGAGGTAGGGTGGGTATGAATAGGTTAGTGCTTATTAGAAAAATCATAAAAAGAAAAATAGAATAAATAACTAGAGTAGAATAGAATAGGTTAGATATGCTGAAAATACAATTCAAAAATGGAGCTGCCTCGTGTGTGCCAGTAGGCATGTTGCAGTGTTCTCTATTCTTATGTTCTTATGTTTAAAGGGATTAACAAGGGAGATATTAATAAAGTTTTAAAAATTCATGATCAAACCAGAACTCGTAATAATGGATTTAAGCTTGATAAATTTAGGTTCAGAAGGGAAATTGGTAAAAATTGGTTTGGTAATAGAGTAGCTGATGCATGGAACAAGCTTCCTAGTAGGATAGTAAATGCCAATACCTTAGACACCTTCAAATGTAGATTAGATAGACATATGACAGAGGTAGGGTGGGTATGAATAGGTTAGTGCTTATTAGAAAAATCATAAAAAGAAAAATAGAATAAATAAGTACAGTAGAATAAAGTAGGTTAGACATTCTGAAAATACAATTCAAAAATGGAGCTGCCTCGTGTGTGCCAGTAGGCATGTTGCCTACTGGCATGTATGTTGGAAATAAAGTCTTATTATTATTATTACTATCTATTCTTATGTTCTTATGTAAATATTCTTGGATATTCATTACACATCTATTATTATCCCTTAACATCTGACAAGTCATTACACTCTCCATCTCTGTTTCTCTTTACTTTATGTATTCTTCATGCCCAGGCCCGATGAGGGCTGTTTTATTTTATTATTTTTTTGTCCGTCCTGGTGTCACAATCATAAAAAAATAAAAAAACATCTGACAAATGCAGATTCGATCATGCCACAGATCCATCCTTTATCCCCATAGCTGCAACTTGTCCATATCCACCTCAATCAAAAACAGTAACTAATTATGACACATTTCAAATAGAAATTTGGATTAGCTTTGGTTAGGTTAGCTAATCCCCAGTTCAAGTAAGCTGAAAAATGTCATTATCATCTTGAATACTTCAGGAACACATAGTATACCTTTTGTTCATCCATTCAATTTTCATTTGCATATTCATAAATTTGTTTTTGTTTCCTATCTCCCCTTTTACCCTTCCTTCCTGGTGGTCCCCTAGGGGTTAAAAGCACGCATGCGGCAGTCACCACTCACTTCTTTACCACTATCCTATCCCAATTTTCCTCTTCCTCTAAAACAAGGCATCTCTTAAAAAAATTATAGCAGATTACTAACCCCCGGGCAGAACAATATGATGTTCTCTCTTATCTCTACAGATTCACTCCAGTTCAAAATTATTTCACCTAAGGGTAGGTTTTATAAGAATATACCCTACCTTCACACACCTAAACTGCATCAATATAAAAAATAAGGGAACACCTACAGTTTAGCGGGCCATACCCATGTTCAAAACCTACCTAAAGATGGCGATGGGCTCTGGCTAGAGAACTGGCGGATGAACACACAACAAAAGTGGTGAAAAATAGGCATACAAAACAATTTTTTACTATCCTAACTAAAAATACTTACCTAACCTCTTAGCCAGGGGATCTTCGCCCCCCTGGGACCCCCCTCTTACTATCCTAACTGAGGAGGTGGCCCAGTCAAAGCATACACCCATTCACCACCTAATATTAAGCAAGTCAATTTGATTTGTGATCATGAAAATTTATTAAATAAATACCTTCCCTGCACCGATAAATCTGCATGCAGACATATACAATGCCCGCAATCTTGCATGGGTGTGGCCTAGTCGCACAATGTTTAGAAGGAAACCTAACCTAACCTCACCTAGGGAAATGCGTCCTCCCTAGACGGGGGCTTCTATTTATATATATATATATATATATATATATATATATATATATATATATATATATATATATATATATATATATAAAATTCCATTAAGCCCCATAATTAAAATAATACCAAGTCAAGGAATGCCCATTCAGATATAAACAATTTTAAGTTCATTTTCTATGTAAATTTCTTTCTGTATCAATAAATCTGCATGTACTTATAGGAATAATAAATATTCATTTAAATACGTACTGGTATATATTACCCTAGAGTTGGAATGATGCCAATAACACTAAAGTATAACTAAAAATTCTTATAAGGCAATGAAGCTACTTGCCCACAAAAATTGAATTTATTTCGCGTATACCTATAAAAGGTTCACACGAAAGAAACCGATCAGGAGACGGAGTGTTAAAAGTCATGTGGATAATAAAAGTATTAAGGTGACTACTCACCTTGGATGGTGCTGCTGCTTTGGGGACGCTGGCTGATGCAGGATCCATTATCATTTATTATAATAACCACTTAGTGATATAAATTAGAGTATTTTAATTTTTATTCATTAGACAAAAAAAAAATCACTTTCTCACTTAGTCAATATGGCGAAATAGCCATTTTCCCTTCTCTCTCATTCACACAGAAAACATTGATCAACAAATATCTCATAGATCTTCATGGATTCCAAGATCGCATATACATATTCGAATGCTATGCATACTAAACAATATACATAAGTATATGGCAATGCCTAAAAATGATAAACAAAGGGAAATTCTATGTAATTAAAGATTTCTCTCTCTTATCGTCTTCTCCCAAGTCCCAACATCATGGGGGCCGAGCAACGTTACTGATGCCCAACCGCGCTGAGGATGGGCTAGAAAATAGCTAAAAATCAATAACCCAAACTAAAATTTGAGAAATATTGAAGAAAGAAAACATGACCGATGCAGCTTGAATTTAATAAAAATTAAATTTGAAAAAGAAATACGACAATAAAATTCTTGTTAATAGGTACTACCAAGTTAGAAGGATATCTACAACAATAAGATCGCTTTGGAAATTTTCATCTAACTGTGTATCTGATAATTTATGTACCAAATATATGATAAAAATTGAACATTAAGCAGTAAACCACACAAAATTAACATTAAAATCATGATCTTCGAAAAATATATAGTTTGTCCTGGCTAAGAAAATGATGAATTCTTTTACAAATTCGCTAAAAATGACAACATTGCTGCAAAATTTGTAAATGAGTAGCATGTATGTCAAATACGCTTGTTATCCCTAGATAAGTGTGTAAATTGGGAATGAAAAAACTGCTTTGTGTGTGTCACTATTCCCTACTTAAATATGACGCATAGTACATATAATACAACGTGATGGATAAAGCAGGGTCATCATTCAATATCTCTTTTTTTGGGGGGGGGGGGAGGAAATTGAAGAAATACTTGTATACAATTTTATATATATTTTACATGACAATTGTGCATAAGAAATTAACCTTATATTCATATTAGACAAAACTGACGCAATAGAAACTAATTTATTAAATTTTTTAAGCCTTCGTCACTTTTACAAAAGTAACATCATTTACGCCACCTTGGAAGACAAAAGTTTCTTTTTTTCACTTCTTACATCTAGTGTGTTTAAAGTCCATCATGCAACCCTAGGGTGTCCCGCTAGACCAGATCTCACTTATTTAAAGTTTATGATCGACACTAATTACCTCATCTAGTAAATTATATAGTATACTGAAGAAACGATTTTCGACTTCTTTTTGAAATCCGCTCAATATATTTGCAATTTCTTTCTTTATATTACTGGGCAACTTATTATATAGTCGCGATGCACCATGAGGAGAGGCTCTTGTACCAATATCTTTATTTATCATAGGCTCATTAAGCCTGTGAACTACTATATGCCTAATTACGTTATATAACTGTACACTCGGTTAAAGACATGTCTTATAAAAGTACTGCATATAAGATGTACTATATACATATAACAAAAGAAAGTGAAATAGAAATAGCCCACGTGGTGCTAGGAGGGTCACTGATATTCCCCCCCCCCCCATGTATTTTCTGGGCAGGATGTAATTACCTAATTGTAATTACCTAATTGTGTTTACGGGAAAGAGCCCAAAGCTCGTATCTTCCCGTCTCCTCATCGGTTCCATGTTATACTTAGTGATACTTATCATACCTGTCCTTAAAACTATGGATTGAGATAGCATTAACTACCTCCTCGCTAAGCCAATTCCAATTATCAACTACTCTTACACTGAAAAAGTATTTCCTTACATCCTGCCAAGAAGTTTTCTTACGAAGCTTCAAACTATGACCTCTAGTTCTAGAGCCAGCCATATCAAAATATCGATCCCTAGTCACTCTGTCATAACCATGAAGGAATTTAAAGACTGTCACCATATCCCCCCTCAATCTTCTAGCTTCGAGTGATGGTAAGTCTAATTCCCTCAGCCTCTCATCATAACTGAGATTGCGTATTTCTGGCACCAATTTCGTGGCATGTCTTTGAACTTTTTCAAGCTTAGCTATGTGCTTTTTCAAGTGTGGATTCCAAAAGGGGGCTGCATATTCGAGTTTTGGCCTCGCATAGGTTACATAAATATTTCTGAACATTTCCTTGTCCATGTGCCCGAAGGCTACCCTTACATTTCATAAGATTGCATAAGCTGCCCTTACTATGCCATTTATATGTATTTCTGGAGACAAATCTGCTAGTATGTTTACTCCTAGATCTCTCTCATTTTCTGTCTCTTGAAGTTGTACTCCAGCCACCGAGTAGTCAAGCTTGGGTCTTCTTGTACTTGTATCCATTCTCATTACCTTACATTTTGAAGTATTGAATTTCATTAGCCACTTTTCTGACCACTCATGCAAACTATTTAAATCTTCCTGAAGTTCTCTATCATTGTTCTCGTTTTTTACTTTCTTCACAATCTTTGCATCATCTGCAAACATATTCATGAATGAATTTACAGACTCTGGTAGGTCATTTACATATACAAGGAACAAAAGTGGCCCTAAAACTGAACCCTGTGGAACTCCACTACTAACTCTTCTCCATTCAGACACTGAGTGTCTTACTCTAACCTTCTGTTCCCTTCCTTCTAAGTAAGTTTTTATCCATTCCAAGACAATTCCACCTATTCTAGCCATTGCTTGCAGCTTCCTAATAAGTCTCCCAAGCGGAACAGTGTCAAATGCTTTCTGGAAGTCTAGGAATATGCAATCTGCCCAGCCCTCTCTTTCCTGTAAAATTTGGCTTACCTCATCATAAAATTCTAATAAGTTTGTTACTGTTGATCTACCTTCTCTGAAGCCATGTTGTCTCACTGACAAAAAGTTGAAGGATTCCAAGTGAAGAGAGATATGTTTCCTTAGTAGTTTCTCCATAACTTTGCAAACTATGCTGGTCAAGGAAACTGGTCTCCTTCCCTTTTTGAAGATAGGTATCACATTTGCTTGTTTCCAGCAGCTTGGAATCTCCCCCGACTCCAGTGACTTTTTAAATATGATAGTGCGACTGATATTGAGTTTGCGCATTTTTTAAGTACATGAGGGGATATGTCATCAGGACCTGTAGCTTCATGAACATCTAAATCCATCAGCACTTTGCATACCTCTGTGGCTGTAAGGTTGCTGTTCTCTAATACTGGCCCTTGAGCTTCTATCTCTGCAATCTGAGGGGGTGGGGTATTTTCTACAGTAAATACTGACTGAAACTCCTTGTTCAATTCTTTGCAGATCTCTTCATCCGTCTCAGTGATGCTTCCATCCGCTCTCTTTAGCCTTAAAACCTGTTCTTTTACCTTCAGTTTTCCTCTGATAAAGCTGTGGAAAAGCTTGGGATTTTCTTTAGCCTTCTGGTGATGTTCCTCTCATAGTCTCTCTCAGCCTCTCTCATTTTACTTAGGTAGTCATTTCTTGCTCTTTTGTAGGTTTGCCAGGCATTTATGTTTTTTCTCTTCCTATACCTTTTCCAGCATTTGTCTCTCCACTCATTATCAAACCATTTCTCTCTGGCATGAATTACACCTACTTTGGTGACAGGTATGCAGCAATCTACTATCTTCCCATATTTCTCACAAAAGATGTAATACATTTCTTGCACAGATCTGTTGTAAAATAAGGTTCTCCAGTCAATCACTGCAAAAAGCTCATTCATTTTGATGTAATCTCCTTTCGGATAGTTCCTCCTCATGTCCTCAGTGCCTCTACTCTCAGGCAGAATACCTTCAATGATATACTCCATCAACAACACACAGTGGTCACTCTTTCCAATTGGTGATTCATACTCATTTTTTTCAATATCCAACACATTATCTGTGAATACTAGATCAAGTAGTGATGGCTCATTCCCACCCCTGGCCTTCGTTGGTTCCATTACATGTTGGTGTAGGAAATTCCCTTGTACGCAATCTAGGAATCTTGCCCCGAATGACTCCTCACCACTGTGTGGGTCAAGATTTAACCAATCTATCTCTTTATGATTAAAATCTCCCATAATCAAAATCCTACATTTTCTCTCCCGTGCCATGTTAACAACTGAGTTTATGACTTCAGTAGTACCTATATGACTTTCCTCATAAACTTCTAGCCTATTCTGGTTCCTTGGTGGGTTATATACAACAGTCATTATAATGCTCTCTGACCCAGTATTTATGCGAGCAACAAGAAATTCCTTGAACTCACTTTCTATAGCCAAGTTTATTTCTTCAACATGAATCCTTTCACTTATGAGCAGTGCTATCCCTCCACCAGTCCTCTGATATCTTTCAACCCTTAATATTCTGAAGCCCTTAGGAAAAACTGTGACACTGTTTATGTCCTCACGCAACTTAGTCTCTGTAATTGCTACTATATCTGCCTTACTGTTGTGAATACTATCTTTTAATTC
>JAXCGZ010002684.1:0-40689 GCA_037179515.1 Halocaridina rubra
GCAATTTCTTGGCAACGCTTCCAGAAATGCATGTGTATGCATATTTCTAATATACACATACTGTGTTGGTTACACCAGTAAAAGAGGAAAGGGTCTTGGATTTTAATGGTTAACTATTTACTCTCTCTCTCTCTCTCTCTCTCTCTCTATATATATATATATATATATATATATATATATATATATATATATATATATATATATATATATATATATATATATATATATATATATACAGTACAACCTATGGTCACGAACATCATTCGTTCCTTAACCTCAATCATAAATCAAAATATTTGTTGTCTGAAACAATTTTCCAATTGAAATTAATGTAAATTCAATTAATCTGTTCCCAAGCCTCAGAATCATATCTTTTTATGTTTTATAGGTTTATTTGTGGCAAAAAGTATAAAATAGAATTAAAAATAATCTTAATTTTATAAAAATATATTACTCTAATACTAAAATAAAACATTGTAATTGTATTGCACTTTACCTTTGTGGTTAATAGTTGCTGGCACACACGGGTGGATGGATGGATGGATGGATGGAGGAGGAGGAGGAGGAGGAGGAGGAGGAGGAGGAGGAGGAGGAGGAGGAGGAGGAGGAGAAGGAGGAGGAGGAGGAGGAGGACTACTACTCCTTTGAAGGACAGTCCCCTTCCATAAAACTGTTATGCAACTGTACAGGTATGTCTGAGGACTACTCCTTTGAAGGACAGTCCACTTCCATAAAAACATTACGTAACTGTACACGTATGTCTGAGGACTACTCCTTTGAAGGACAGTCCCCTTCCATAACAACGTTATGTAACTGTACAGGTATGTCTGATGTTTTCTCTATTTATTCTCTCTTGCAAGATGGTTCATTGGTTGGCATTGGCACAAGAAAATGATCCAGAGAAATTTGCCTTTTTCTTTGTTGAAGAATTTTTTGGAAATGGGACATTACAATGTCATTTAAAATGTTCACTGCTCTGTTGGTCACAGTTTTGTTAGGGAGATGCTTTTCAATGATAGCCTGCACATTACTCCAATTATTAAAAGTTTCTCTTATGTTATAACTTGAAACATTTACCTTCTCACTATTTACTCCTCCTGGATAGTCTTCACCTGCTCACATTGCAACCTTTATTTTATGACTGTAACACTGAGACAGGCAAGAAATCAGTCCTCATCAATAATGGCATGGAACTAAGATAACATTAAGACAAAGGAAAAGTAAAGTTTAGTTACAAGACAGAGATGAAGGAATGATAAACTTTATGAAAAGGAGAGCCTGAAAGAATAGTCTAAGTATCGAGGACCTAGAGATATGGCAGGGTTAGGTCCTGAGATGATGAAAGATCCATTTTTTGAAGGAAGATAAGATATAAGAATTAGGAAACAGAAGGAGGAAGAGAGTTCCAGAGTCTGGAGGTAGATGGGAAGAAGAAGTAGCTGCACTGACCAATCCACGAGCTACAAATCTCCACACAGTACCCGTAAGACGATTACGCTTGGCGAGTGTTGCGTGGTCTCACCAGTGGGAGAGGGATGCAACTCGCAAACTCATCACAGCAGCAATGGAAGTAGTGGCGATAAGAAAGAGAAAGGGATGATACCTTATGGCAAAGAAAAAGAGAATCTTGATTAAAAGAAGAGAAGGATCATTGATGAGTCTAACTACATTAGATTTAATCCTATCAAGGAGATAAAAATATGGAAAAGCATCCCCAGATGTGTGAGCAGTATTCTAAGCATGGATGGAGATCTTTGTAGATTTAAGTAACTGCAAAGAGAAAGAGTAATGACAAAAACAAAATAGAGCCCCAATTTTTTTTATGAATTTTTTTTATGCAGATTTAGAAATTTGGATTATGTGATTCTTCAAAGACAAGTTAGAGGCTAATTTGTTCAGTGAATTAAGAAATATATTTCGATAGTTTCAAAGACAACTGGATTATCAGAAGGAGGAGAAGATGAAAAGATAGCCAGAAAATGTGTCTTGGAAGCATTAAATTTAACAAATTTTGGGTGCCCAACTAAGATACCCTATGCAAATCGGAGTTGAGAGTAGAAGAAAGAGTAGTGCTATGAGACTGATCACGAATGGCAGATGAAGGTTGTGAAGAAAAGGCAGAGGAAATATGAAGTGCAAAATTGTCGGCAAAGGTGTGAAGAAGAGAGGAGGATGGGGACTGAAGAAGATCGTTGATGACGAGAAGGAACACAGTAGGTGAAAGAACAAAACCCTGTGGAACACCACAGGTAAAAGGAATGGACTAGATGTTGCAACATCAATACCCATAGACATACAATGGTCAGAAAGATAACTGGAAATCAGAGAACAGAGGGAAGGTGTAAAGCCATGGCAGGGAGTTTGGCCAACAGAGCCTTGTGCCAAACTCTGTAATATGCCTTAGAGATATCAAAGTCGACAACAAAGGATTCCCCATAGTTCCTCAGATGACCATACATGAGTAAGAATGGACAGGTCACCAGTTGATATTGCCTTGCGTAAGCGGTGAGTTAATTCTAATTCACTTAGAGTTAGAATTAAGACCTTTCAAGAAGTGAGAATTGGGCAAAGTTTAGATAACTTTAGTGATAAATGTTAGGGCAATAGGTCAGTAGTTTGAAGGAATAGAGCGGTCACCTTTCTTAGGAATAGGTTGCACTAGAGCATGCTTCCAAGATGAATAATAGATACTGGTTGAAATAATGAGGCAAAAGATACAACAAAGCACAGGAGCCAGCTCATCTGCAAACTCCTTAAGGAGCCTTGCAGGTATACCATCGAGACCAGAAGCCTTGTTTGTCATTAGATAGCGAAAAACCTTATGAGTGCAGAAAGGATAAAGGAGGGCATAGGGTGAGGAAGGGGTAAAGAATGAGGGACAGGTGTGCTGGAATCGATTATGGAAAAGTTGGCAGAAAAATGAGAGGCAAAGAGTTTGGTTTTGACAGGAGGAGAGCAAGCTATAGTACCATCAGAAAGCATGAGAGGGGGAAGACTTGAGTTACAGAAGCTTTTGGAGAGGTTTCTGGCTAAGAACCAGACACATTTATCAATGGGAGAGGAGTTAAGGTCATCAACTTTCTTTCTTATAAAGAAACTTTAGACCTTCGGATCTGAGCAATATAGTGATTCCAAGCTGTAATAGAAGCAAAGCGAGTTAAATCAGAAGGAGAGGTTTTTTACGACCAGTGTACCCAATCCCTGGCCTGAATAGCCATGCAGCAGACAATGTCAAACCAAGGATTAGGGGAGAAAAAGTTTTCATAAAGGAGGGGATGAACGCCTCTCTTCTCAAGGTTATGATCTAAGCAACTTTTAGGGCTACCTGGTCAGGGTTGCAGAACCAAAAGCAGAAGTTATCCCAAGGGAAGTAAAAGAGGAAATTATGCAAATCTTCACGTTGGATACGCTCAAAGTGCCAAAGGTAGTGCTGATTATGAGGAATTGATGTAGAGGGAGCAAAAATAGAACTTGAGATAACAGAATGGTCAGATTTACCAAGAGGGGAAAGCACAGAATATGAGTAGTTTGAAGGATTAGAAGTAAGAAATAGATCAAGAGTGTTGGATGCATGTTCGTGTTGATCGGAACATGAGTGGGACGTTTGGTAATCTGTTCCAGATCATGAATAATAGAGAAAGCAAGGGCCTCACTTCCTCCCACATGAGTGTAAGAAGAATTAAGCCACTCAATGTGGTGTGCATTGAGTCTCCAATATAGAGAACTTCACCATGTGGGTGAGAAGATAGTAAGGACTCATGGTACGAGGACAGATATTCTAAGAGAGACTCAAAGTCAGTGGAGTTTGGAGAACAGTAGCAAAAGCAAAGGAATATACAGTGTTACCCCGGTTATTCACGCTTCTTGGTTCGCGTTCTCACACTATCGCGGTTTTTTTTTGGATAAATTATCATTTTATTTTATGGGTATACGCAAAAATATTAAAATACTAAAAGAAAAAAAATTTCAGTATTTTCATTTTTTTATTGAAATTTATGTTGCGTGCTGTTATTTATAATGTAAAGGGTGTTTTTTCAACAGTGCAGGGAGGGTTTATACAGTACGTAAACGAAAAAATAATTGTAAATGAGTACATATATCACGTCATTATCACCTCATTCACCGTAATTATATCTATCACTTTCATAAAAAATTTACGTTGCTTGCAGTTATTTATAATGTAAAGGGTGTTTTTTTAACAGTGCAGGGGGGGTTTATACAGTACGTAAACGAAAAAATAATTGTAAATGAGCATGTATGTCACGTCATTATCACCTCATTCACCGTAATTTTATCTATCACTTTCATAAAAATTTACGTTGCTTGCTGTTATTTATAATGTAAAGGGTGTTTTTTTAACAGTGCAAGGAGTGTTTATACAGTACGTAAACGAAAAAATAATTGTAAATGAGTATGTATGTCACGTCATCATCACATTCACGGTAAGTTTTCCTATCACTTTCATAAAAATTTACGTTGAATGCTGTTATCTATAATGTTAAGGGTGTTTTTTTTAACAGTGCAGGGAGGGTTTATACAGTACGTAAACGAAAAAATAATTGTAAATGAGTATGTCACGTCATTATCACCTCATTCACCGTAATTTTATCTATCACTTTCATAAAAATTTACGTTGCTTGCTGTTATTTATAATGTAAAAGGTGTTTTTTTAACAGTGCAGGGAGTGTTTATACAGTGTAAATGTAAAAATATATTAAAATATCTATGTACATATAGGCGGATCCTACTTCGCGGATTTCCTGGTTCGCGCCGGGTCCCGGAACCGAACTACCGCCATAAGTGAGGCAACACTAAAGTGGTAGTGGAGATTTAGAGTTTCAGAAAGAGAACAAAGTCAGGCAATTCAAGGTCCATGAGCTTTGCAATAGGAGTGTCAGCGTTGCAGTAGGCACAGACCCCACCATTGGAACGGAAATGAGAATACGGGTTATAGTGTAACCTCTGAGAGACGGCCTGGTGAATTTGACAGGAAAATGCAATGACGTCACAATTTTTTCAACTGGGTTCGGCCGCGCTGCGCTCACTTGAGTTACCCTTGTCAGTTATAAGTTTACCAGCAGAGTAGTGCATTGCACCGAGACTTCCGAGAATTTGACCCTGTGTTCAGACACCTGACCCTCCTTTTAGAGTTGAGATAAGTGGCTGAAAACATGCCACATGAGTGCTGTGTTCCGCACTGCAAAGGAATTTACAAGAATGGCCCAAGAGCCAAAATTTTTGTTTCCAAAAGACGAGGTGCTTGCCTCTAAGTGACTGAGGCCAACCAGAAGAGCGCACTTCACACCCACAGCCAGTAGTAAGGTGAGTATGATCTTAATGGTATTAGTAATATCCTGTAACAGTAACAGAAGTGCGATAGTAAGCCTAGTGTTAATATTATTATAATATTATACAGGAAAGTCATACAAAATGAAGTGTGCATACTGTGTAGCATTCAAAAGTTCAATGACGTGGAGTGAATTTTCCACTACAATGGGTTTTTTTTCTATTATTATTATTATCATTATTATTATTATTATTATTATTATTATTATTATTAATATTATTATTAAGAAAAAGGGCATTGCCGGAGCATCAGGAAGAGAAGAGAGCTACATTAAAATCCACGTACGGGGAATTTTAGAAGCCTCAAAGTACTGAAGACATCTGTGACATTATACGTATGTGCAGGCTACTGCTGAGAAATCAGGATTTCGTGATGACTGCATCCTGGTAACAGTTAATTAAACTGCTGTAAAAAGAAAGGTAAGTTTTAACTTGTAATATAGAAATAAACCGCTGTGGTCTCAGGAGTATTCTGTGTTATTCATTTTTGCATGTATGATATCTTTGATAAAACATGATAACAGCTGACAAAAAATAGGTCTAATATCATTTACTTGCATTTATGTACATTACATGATTTGCTTCTCAAAATCAGTACTTACATATTTTTATGGACTACTTGAACTATTACTAATAATATACGGTGAAGCTAACAGGGATTCAGCTCAATAAGATACTGCAAGAGCGAGAATGGGAAAAGCACTGTATGTGCTATGAATGGGGAGCGGGCGGTAAAGCGGAACCAGATCGTGTGACATCATGGACGATGTACCAGGCCATCTCTTTCGGAGGTTACGATTATAGTGAGAGCTTTGAAATGGGTCAGTGGAAGCATGGATAGACAGCTGGGTTTCAGAGAGAATGAGGTTAGGGAGGGATGTATCCAAGTGCTGTTCCACACACGAAAGATTAGAGTTCAGGACACGAATGTTTGAAAAGTGAAATAAGTAGATCTATCAGGAGGTGCAAGGTTAAGGGCAGAACCATTACGAACACCAAGCATGTCTAACCTCACACCAATAGTGGAGTCAACAAGATCCCTGGAGATTCTTAGAACCCCTCTATGCCATGTGCTGGGGGCCATGAGCTATGGACCTTCCATATTTATAGCAAAGATAAGGAAATGGAGAGCAAAAAGATGCAGATATGGGAAGTGTTGTGACTTGTCAAATGTAAAGGGATAGTAAGAGATGTGAAACGAATATGCCAGAATATTTGGTGTACATGTAGTCATACAGAAAGAACTGTGCCTAGAGGAATACTCAACCTGGATCTGTCAGGACCAGTCCTAGTTACATTTGTAATACCTTCAGTTGTAGTATTTCAATGGCCGGCTGGTGCCATGTCATACCTAATAATCAAGCTCTTCGATAAATTTAGCAAATTCCACCACACAGTCATCCGCTACCTTTTGGTCCAAACAGGTCGCCTCTCCATGCCTAACAACACTATGAATTCAAGTTCAACTACAAAATTTTGCAAACCAGCATCTACTTGCTTTAAATTTGTCATTTTTAAAGCCACTAGGACTTGGAGTTTACGCTACCAAATTAAGGTGTAACTGTAGAGACTTCGCATATCTGATAGCCTCGCTAACACTATCTCCAGCAAGCTCTTTTCCATTTATCCAAATTAAAAATAATTTTTTTACCTCTTCTACTACTTGAGACCTATGCTTCGTTAATAGAGAAACACCTTCAGTCTCATAAGCCGCCTTCAAGGCCTCTTTATTCTTTAAAATAATACATATGGTCAATTTCGCCATGTCATACTACTTGGCAAGATCAGAAACACAAGCACTGTTATTATATTTAGCTATTATTTCTTTTTTTGCTTCAATAGAAACACATTTAGGCTTTTTAACGATTCAATCACTATCACTTTTCACTTTCTTGGGAGCCACATTGAGGGCGAATTTAGTGTAAAAAGCAAAGAATTAGAATATCTACAACAAAAGAACGAGAGATCTTCACAGTGCATGCATAAAGCAGAACTGAGAGCAAACCTGTGGTCACCAGGGCAGATATGCATGCGAATGCGTGTTCATAACTTAAAGAATTGTTCGTATTGATTCAAAATGTTATTGCACACTGTGGTCCTTATACTATATATATATATATATATATATATATATATATATTATATATATATATATATATATATATATATATATA
Source organism: Halocaridina rubra (assembly GCA_037179515.1). Classification (NCBI taxonomy): domain Eukaryota; kingdom Metazoa; phylum Arthropoda; class Malacostraca; order Decapoda; family Atyidae; genus Halocaridina; species Halocaridina rubra. The sequence continues at coordinate 7,521 of JAXCGZ010002684.1, forward strand.
TATATATATAATATATATATATATATATATATATATATATATATATATATATATATATATATATATATATATATATATATATATATATATATATATATATATATAATATATATATATATATATATATATATATATATATATATATATATATATATATATATATATATAATATATATATATATATATATATATATATTATATTATTCTTATTCTTCTCAGCTTTAACCAATTTTTATATGGCGTTGCCGTTGCGAATGAGTCGTCTCCATCTATTTCTGCTCTGAGCTTCATTTTCATCAATACTCTTCAATTGCATCTTTTTCTTGGTCTTCCTCTCCTCCTTCTACACAAACTTCCATCTCCATCGCATGTCTATCAACATGATGTTCCTCCTGTCGTAACAGGTGTCCATACCATCTAAGCCTTCCCTCCTGCATTTTCTTGGAAAATTCAACTACCTTTTGTCGATCCTCTTATATACTCATTCCTAATTCTATCCTTCCTTGTTACTCCAGACATCCACCTCAACATTCTCATCTCTGCTACATCCATCCTCTTCTCCTCTGTCCTCCTCATATTTGCTGTTTCTGTTCCATATAACATAGCTGGTCTTACAACGGTCCTATGAAACTTTCCCTTCAATCTCCGTGGTACCTTCTTGTCACAGAGAACACCAGATGCAGACCTCCAGTTATTCCATCCTGCCTGAATTCGATGTCGTACTTCTTGATCCATGCTTCCACTAGCCTCGACTATGGACCCCAAGTGCTTGATCTTCTGTACTCTCTTTATTTCTACTCCATCCATTCTTATATATATATATATATATATATATATATATATATATATATATATATATATATATATATATATATATATATATATATATATATATATATACAGTGTTCCCCCCCATACCGCAGTAGTTCGGTTCCGGCACCCGGCGCGAACCAGGAAATCCGCGGAGTAGGATCAGCCTATATGTACATAGATAATTTAATATATTTTTACGCTTACACTGTATAAACCCTCCCTGTACTGCTAAAAAAAACACCCTTTACATTATAAATAACAGCAAGCAACGTAATTTTTTATGAATGTGATAGGAAAACTTACAGTGAATGAGGTGATGATGACTTGACATACATAGGTACAGTATTTTACAATAATTTTTACGTTTACGTAAAATAGCGGCCGACATCCACAAACTTATTTCCTTCTTTCAACATATTAAAGAGTTTCACTTTATCTACAATGGTTAACATTTTCCTTTGCCACTTAGGCTCACTACAAGAAGCCTTGTAAAATATGCGAGTTAAAAATATGCGAGTAAAAAATTCACAAGCAAAACATATTAATAATAATAAGCACAACGTGAATGGTGCACACGAGTGAGGCGAGACAATGGAAGATGGTGGAAGCCTTTGTCCGAAACGCTGATAGCGGTATCGTATTTTACATGTTGCAATACTGTTAGTATTTATGTTTTTTACTTTTTTTACTCTTTTATTATTCTTAGGCTAAGAAATAAATTTTTTTATCAATAAAATCATGAAACTACTGGAAATATAGATATATAAGCTAGCTCACGTAGCTGCGACCCCAATACATTGTACGCTACCGAACACAAGCAAAACGTTTAATAAGCACAACGTGAACGAGTCTTTGTCTGAAACGCTGATAGCGGTATCATATTTTACATGTTGCAATACTGTTAGTATTTATGTTTTTTACTATTTTTTACTGTTTTATTATTCTTAGGCTAATAAATACGTTTTTTTATCAATAAAATCATGAAACTACTGGAAATATAAATATATTTGCTAGCTCACGTAGCTGCGACCCCAATACATTGTACGCTATCGAACACTATTTCGCATGATGCAATAATGTGAGTTATACTGTATGTACGCATATCATTCAGTTATTAGTACAATGTATATTAATTTAAAATTCATTTACTTATTTGATGATTGTACAAAATCTATTGTATTTATTCATTGTAATTTGGACCAAATATTCCTTTTGTAAAGATTATACTGTACTTTTCAAAAGAGGTGGTCAATAAACGTATCTATTTATCTAAATTTATGTTTTTTACTATTTTTTACTGTTTTATTATTCGTAGGCTGGGAAATAAATTATTTTTATCAATTAGATAATGAAATATGTTTTTTTTTTCAATAAAAAAATTTAAATACTGAGAATTTTTTTTTTTATATTTTAATATTTTTGCATATACCCATAAAATAAAATAATAATTTATAAAAAAAAACCCGTGATACAGTGAGAACGCGAACCAAGAAACGCGAATAACCGAGGGAACACTGTGTATATATATATATATATATATATATATATATATATATATATATATATATATATATATATATATATATATATATATATATATATATATATATATATATATATATATATATATATATATATATATATATATATACACTAATCCTTCGCTATATCGCAGTTCACCTTCCGCGGATTCAGTGCATCGCAGATTTTTATGGCGAGCATATGTATTTTATAACGCGGATTTTCAGGGTATATCGAGGGAATCCACGATATGTGGAAATATTAAAATATCCAGTATTTTCATTATTTTATTGACAAAAAAAAGAATTTCATAGCCTAAGAAAAATAAAACAGTAAAAAATAGTAAAAAACAAAAATTTAAACACGTAACTCACAGAATTGCACCATATAAAATACGATACCTGTACAGTATGTGCTGTGTAGATATCTGCGTCTTGGAAAACACAAAGGGTCGCACCTACGTGAGATAGTACACGGGATGATATTGGCTGATGGGTGGGAGACAACTAATCACAGAACTGTGTTCTGTATTCTGGGGTCTGATTGGCGTTTTGATTGAAGCTTGATTCTTACAGCATCTTCCCTAGTCTTGCCTCACCCATTCAGTTATTATGTGTGCACCTTTCGCACCGTCATTCGCTGTGCAATATGTAAACGTCATCATCACTCTCATCGTCATCATTACTGTACCCCTATCTGTTCTCACATGTTAGTCTCGTAAAGTAACTGTATTATCATTATTGTTATTATAAATATAAAGTCTTATTATTACAGGTATTATGTTTGCACAGTGAATATAGGTTATTCACAGTAAACTTACCGATCACGCTCATATAGCTTTACACTTGCGCACTGTTATTTATGGAAAACTTACCTGTCACACTCATATAACTTTACGCTTGCGCGCTGTTATTAATAAAGTAAAGGATGAGTTGTTAACAGTGCAGGGAGGGTTTATAAAGGTAAAAATAAATGTAAAATAATAAATATGGTGCTGCTACTTCGTGGATTATAACCTATCGCAGGTAGTCCTGGAACGTAACACCCGCGATAAACGAGGGATAACTGTGTATATATATATATATATATATATATATATATATATATATATATATATATATATATATATATATATATATATATATATATATATATATATATATATATATATATATATATATATATAAGGGGGTCCCCCCTTTACGTCAGGGTTCCGTTCCTGACAGCTGACTACAAGAGGATTTCGACCTAAGTCGAATGGAGGCGTACATCCCCTCTTCTAAAAAAAACTTTCTCTCCCCCTAAACCTTGGTTTGACCATGCCTGCTCCATGTCTACCCAGGCCAGGAATCGGGCACACAGATCTTACCAAGCCTCTCCTTCCGATAAAAATAGCTCTGCTTTTATTGTAGCTAGGAATCGCAGTACTGCTCAGATTCAAATGTCTAAGACTTCCTTTATAAGAAGGAAAGTCGATGACCTTAATTCCTCTCCCACTGACAAATGCTTTTGGTCCTTAGCCAAAAATTTCTCCAAAAACTTCTGTAACTCAAGCTTTCCCCCTCTCATTCATTCTGATGGTTATATACCTTGCTCTCCCAATGACAAAGCCACTCTCTTTGGCTCTCATTTTTCTGCCAACTTTTCTATAAATGATTCCAGCACACCTGTCCCTCAATCTTTACCCATCTCTAACACTATGCCCTCCCTTCTCCTTTCTTCACGCAAAGTTCATAAGGTTCTTCGCTCGCTAAAGACAAACAAGGCATCTAATCCCGATGGTATCCCTGCAAGGTTCCTTAAGGAGTTTGAAGATGAACTGGCTCCCGTGCCTTGCCGTCTTTTATGCCTCATTCTGTCAACTAGTATCTATCCTTCATCTTGGAAGCATGCTCTAGTGCAACCGTTTCCTAAGAAGGGTGACAACTCTATTCCTTCAAACTAACAATCTATTGCCCAAACCTCCTCTACTGCTAAAGTTTTTGAAACTTTGCTAAATGCTCACTTCCTTAAACTCCTTGAATCTAACTCACTTATCTCCACTTACAAGTACGGCTTCCACGAGGCAAGATCCACCAGTGAACTCCTGTCCTATCTTACTCATGTATGGTCATCTTCTTTGAGGAACTATGGAGAATCCTTAGTCGTCACCCATGATATCTCTAAGGCTTTTGACAGTCTGGCACAAGGCTCTCTTGGCCAAACTACCTGCCTAGGGCTTTACCCCTTCTTTCTGTTCTCTGATTTCCAGTTTCTTTCTGACCGCTTTATAACTGTACTTGATGGTGCGACATTAGCCCTTTCTCTGATACCAGTGGTGTTCCACAGGGCTATGTTCATTCACCTACTCTGTTCCTTCTCTTCATCAATGATCTTCTACAATCCCCATTTTCCTCTCTTCTTCATGCCTTTGCTGATGATTCTACCCTTCACTTTTCCTCTGCATTTTCTTCACAACCTTCATCTGCTACTCACAATCAGTCTCGTATCACTCTTTCTTCTACTAGGATATCTGAGTGAAGCAATCAAAATTTAGTTAAATTCAATGCCTCCAAGACACAGTTTCTAGCTATCTCTTTATCTTCTTCTCCTTCTTCGAAACTAACAAAATTTACCCTCTTAATTCTATGAACATATTAGGAATCCATATAGCCTCTAACTTGTCTTGGAGGAATCACATAATCCACATTGCTGAATCTGAATCCACAAAACTGGGGTTTTTGTTTTGTTATAGTCATTACTTTTCCTCTTTGCAGTTACATCAAATCTATAAAGGTCTTATCCATCCCTGCTTAGAATACTGCTCACACATCTGGGGTGCTTCTTCTTATATTATCTCCTTGATAGGGTTGAATCTAAAGCAGTCAAGACTCATTAATGATCCTTCTCTTACGTTTAGTCTGGATTCTCTCTCTCTTCGCCGTAAGGTATCTTTCCTTTCTCTTTTCTATCGCTACTACTTCCATCGCTGTTCTGATGAGTTGGCGAATTGCATCCCTCCCCCACTGCCAAGGCCGCGTAACACTCGTCAAGTGGCCTCATCTCACAGGTACTGTGTGGAGATTTGTAGCTCGTGGATTGGTCGGTGCAGCAACTGCTTCTTCATATCTACCTCCAGACTATGGAACTCTCTTCCTCCTTCTGTCTTTCCTAATTCTTATGACCTATCATCCTTCAAAAAGCAGCTCTATTGTCATTTAAGGGCCTAGTCCTCCAGATCTCTGGGTCCTCTGTACTTTGACTATTCTTTCTGTCTTTCGATTTCCTTTGTGTCACATTACCTCATTTCTGCCTTGTTCTTAACCTTTCTCTTTTCCTTCGTCTTGGCGTTTTCTTGTGCCTGGGCCTTTATTGACGAGGGCAGTTTTTGCCTGTCCCAGTCACACTCATTGAGAAAAAAACTATAATTCGAACCTAGGTCTGAGGAGACTGGGGGAAGTGAGTTTGGAGAGGAAAAGTGCATACAGTACATAATCTACAGAAGCAATCTAAGAATCATTGTAAGACATAGTAAAACTACACTACATGTACAGTATACTAAATATAAAATTATTAAAGTACACTACAGTAATATAAAACTGTACAATACTGTACTCTATGTCTTACCTTTTCTCATGGTTTTGGCTTGCGCACTGGAAGGGTCAATGCAGTGGATGGTAAATCCCCCCCTAATTAATTCTGTTAACACACTGGGAATCTCTTTTGCTGCTTTCTCGTTACCACTAGCTAGAAGCTTTACCTAACACCATTAGGTTATATGCAAACTAGCACGACTCTTAAAGCAATAAAACCACCACCTACTGGTCACAAACTCCTCAATTTCACTCCCTCTCCCAAGCGCTTTACTACTTCAACTTTAATTTCCATGGTGATGGCTCTTCTTTCCTTCGAAGATTATGTCAAATGACTGTGAACCTGAACTGAGATCTGAAGCTCATATTGAAGGATTATATTGAATTTAAAAAAACAAACACATAGATGTATATATGATTATATTTGAAATACACACAAATATAAAGCTACCAAACACAGCTGTACTGTATTTATATTTATCAAGTTAATGGCTTTATTTATATATTGTTTATATACAGTTGGTTATATTGAAAAATTATATTGAATTTAAAAAGAAAAAATACCAAACTTATAGCTGTAAATATGATGTTATTCAAAATAGTTTGCTGAGCGTAGTGTAAGAAATAAGCATCACACGGCATTAGGAGTGGAGAACAAAAACTCTCAACTTATTCCCGTCCATCATATTGTCTAGTGCTTTCGTCTGCTCTCTCCAGTGTTCGCTCGTTACTATGCCTCCTCACATGCTATTTCCCTGACGATATTATATCGCGAGTTAGTTCTTAATGGTTTTTTTTTCAATTTTCTTAACAATATCAGATCGCATTAAGCAGTAGAAGAGGAGGAGTATGCGGGAAAACGAACCTCTATCTGCATACGTTTTGCTGCCTCCGTATCAGCTGATGCACCCTCGCACACTATTTCCCTGACCATATTATATCGCAAGTTTGTTTGCTGTTTGTTCTTAATGCTTTTTTTCAATTCTCCTCATAATATCCAACCACATTAAGCTGTAGAAGAGGAGGAGGATGCGGGAGAACGAACCTCTATCTGCAAACGTGTTGCTGCTTCCGTATCAGCTGATGCACCCTCACATGCTATTTCCCTGACAATATTATATCGCAAGTTATTTGCTGTTTGTACTTAATGCTTTTTTTCAATTTTCTTCATAATATCCGATCGCATTAAGCGGTAGAAGAGGAGGAGGATGCAGGAGAACGAACCTCTATCTGCAAACGTTTTGCTGCCTCCGTATCAATTGATGCACACTCGCACACTATTTCCCTGATGATATTATATCGCAAGTTTGTTTGCTGTTTGTTATTAAGGCTTTTTTCAATTCTCTTCATAATATCCGATCGCATTAAGCAGTAGAAGGGGAGGAAGATGCAGGAGAATGAACCTCTATCTGCAAACGTTTTGGCGCTCATGTATTTAGCTGATACACCCTCGCAAGCTATTTCCCTGACGATATTATATCGAAAGTTTGTTTGCTGCTTGTTCTTAATGTTTTTTTTTTTCAATTCTCTTCATAATATTTGATTGAATTAAGCAGTAGAAGAGGAGGAGGATGCAGGAGAATGAACCTTTAACCAAAATGTTTTGCCGTTTCCGTATCAGCTGATGCTTATCACAATCCAGGCACAATATCATACTCATAAATTATTTATTTACTCACCCTATTTCGGGTTTATCTAATTTTCAAGATTATAGTATTATTAATATTCCTTGGTTCTAAACATTATTCTATCTATCGACCATGCTGCACGAAATCTTAACGTAAACAAAGTCAGCTGAGAGAAAAAGAAAACATATATGAGTCGTAACAAAGAAAACGTATATTATACTGTACACGGGAACTTAAATGAAATATATATATTCTCTACACACTATTTCCCTGACGATATTATATTGAAAGTTCGTTTGCTGTTTGTTCTTAGTGCTTTTTTTCAATCTTCAAAATATCACGTTCATATAAATTTTCTCTTGCTCGCTGTTATTAATAAAGTAAAGGGTGGTTTGTTAGCAGTGCAGGGAGGGTTTATACATCAAAGGTAATAATAAATGTAAAATACCTATAATAAATATGGTGCTCCTACTTCGCGGTTTTTCACCTGTCGCAGCGGGTCCTGGAACCGAACCCCTGCAATAAACGAGGAAGCACTGTATATGATTACAATAACCTAAGGAAACTGGTAAATTATGCTTACACATCCAACCTCTGTATGCCAAGAGGATACGAAGAATATACTGCCGTACTTTCATTAGGGTGACGAAGAACACAAAGGAGATTCCAACGGAGCCTAATAGGTTTTTCAGCCATACTGGAGTTCCTGTTGATATATAAAATAGACATCAAAAGAAGGAATGAAGAAAATCTATAAAGTTTTTCTTAGATAGAATACAGGAATTAGTATAGCGTACATTGCATAGAGTCTAAATAGTTGAAAAGTAAACTAGTGGGAAGTGAGAGATTTATAACGTCTAAAACATACAGTAAATTAAAATCTGTAAAATCAGGGTACACTTTTATATGGGCCTACAGACAATCTATAATTAAAAATCGATTCTATGCAAGGTAAAGTTAGAGACAATTATTATGATAGAAATAAGAATAATAATAATCTACTACTACATACACAGGCAATTTTCCCCCTATAAGGGGAGTGGCTAAGTCAAGACAAAATACTCTGACTCTTTGGGAAGAAAAAATACAGAGAGGGGAATTCCCAGTCCCCTGACTCTGCCCCATTCAGTCTACTCTTACGATGCGCAGGGGAACACGGAGGAAGTATTCTAGTCCCCCCTCCCTCAGGATAATAATAATAAAAACACTTATTATTACTACTATTATTATTATTATTATTATTATCATTGAGCCAAGCAAAGAGCCAAGTTGGAGAAAATCAACGAGTGTAAACCAGATGACTCCAATAAGGGGAGCGATTTGTTGAGGAAAAGGAAAAAAGAAGATACCCCCCCAAAAAATACAGTACATGGCATAACTCAGTATTGTGAAATTGGCATTATTAAAATATCACTTTAAAAATTTAGCATCAAAGTCTGCAAAATAAACACTTATCTGTGCCTAGCTTAAACTTCCGAAGCTCAACTGGTACAGTAACATTGTTAGGTAATTCATTACACTTCCTAGTCGTAGTTGGAATAAAACTTCCTGAATACTATCTGGCATTAAATATTACAAATTAAAATGCAAATACTTGCATTGGCTGCATTCCTGGTAATGTGTGAGGCACATCTTTCAGGAATAAGAAATTTAATCGCAAGCAAGTTTGACCACATATAAAAAGTTAAAACAATTTATTATCATAGATATGTCACCAAAATTCTTAAAAGAATTCCTCAAGATACCAATTTTTTGTGTAAATGAGGAAGACATGCAAAGAATGTATTGTTCCAAAGTAAAATTATTACAAAAGGTAATCCCCAACATCTTGAACAATTTGCATAAAGTTAAGGGAAAAATATCAATAAGGGTACTGGAATGTGAAGGATCAAGAGTACTGGACCTGCTTATTATAATATTTTGTGTGTTATTAGCATTTAACTTCAAGCTCCACATATTGCACCAAGCACAAATTTTTGCATAGACTCAGCAACACTTAGTCTCATATTCGGGAATGGTACAACAGAAATTAAGGTAACATCATCACCATATGCAGCTCATTTCTTTTCCAAAGTTATCCGCATTATGAGTATACATGATGTTAAGCAAGGGGCCAAGGACAACCCTGAGGAACATTTGAGATCACTTTACTGAATTCATTGTAATGTCTATCTCCCACCACCATCTGAGTCTCTGTACTTGAAAATTACATAAAAACCTTGAGCCTGGGAGGCTGATCGGTACCATACTTAGACAGGAAATCTCATAGTGATTAACTGAAAGATAAATGTCCATAGTTTTCAAAAATGTATGATAGCATTCTATATCTCTTAGCCTTACCTGTGATATCAGCCATTTCCTTGGTATCGATTGGGATTATTCATCGTTTGACTTACAGAGGTGTTTTTCTTTCCTGTGACACAACACAATACCTTTAGTAGGGCATGTGTCCTAGGTTCAAGTCCCGGTACGGGGTAAAAATGATTCAAGTAATTATTTATATATATATATATATATATATATATATATATATTATATATATATATATATATATATATATATATATATATATATATATATATAGTTCTTAGATTAATGCGAAGATATGTTCTCAGAAGTGCCGCTTATTGTAATTTTCAGGTAATTTAACGAGTTATTTTCCATAACAAACAATGATAATGGGCATAGCTCATTCCACAACCATCCATAGACACACTATACCAAAGATATAAGATAACTAAAACATTTTATAAGTACATAACAAAGCAGAAAGACCTATAGTTATTTATATAATCATGCAAATAGTGTACAGTATAAAGGATTTACAGATTTACTGTCCAGTAAACAAATTAATGCACTCTATTATGCAGAGGGAAAGAGGCATACACTGGGACATGCATGGTGGCAGTGAGCACGAGGATGCAAACGTTTTGCTGTCTCCGCATCAGCGGATGCACCCTCGCACGCTATTTCCATGACGATTTTATATCACAAGTTTGCTTGCTGTTTGTTCTTAATGCTTTTTTTCAATTCTCTACACAATATTCCATCGCATTAAGCGGTAGAAGAGGAGGAGGATGAGGGAGATCGAACCACTAACTGCAAATGTTTTGCCACTTCCGTGACAGCTGATGCTTATCACTATTCAAGCACAATATCCTACTCATAAAATATTTATTTATTCACCCTATTTGGGGTTTATCTAATTCTCAAGATTATAGTATTATTAATATTCCTTGGTTCTAAACATTATTCTATTTTCTTTACATATCGACCATACTGCACGGATTCTTAACGTAAACAAAGTCAGCTGAGACAAAGAGAAAACTATCCAATTCGTTACAAAGGAAACGTATATCGTACTGTACATATATATATATATATATATATATATATATATATATATATATATATATATATATATATATATATATATATATATATATATATATATATATATATATATATATATATATATACCGTATATTTCGGTGTATAAGTCGGCCTACAGATAAGTCGACCCAAAAATGAGAGTAATTTTTTATGATTTTTACTAATATCTGAGGAATAGGACGACCTCTAAAATACAGAACTCGCCTACCGTAAATTATCGGCTAGCCTAAGCAGCAGTGTAAAAGTTGAAATACGAAACTTGCCTAAGTTATAGGCTAGCCTAAGCAGCAGTGTAAAAGTTACCATATATAAAACACCGGGCATTAATTAAAGACTACCGGTATGTTATTACAAACGTTGTTCTACTTACAATATGAAATAATATATAAGGTAGTATTAATATAAATCTCTATAAAAATGACGAAATAGATTCATTTCTCCGCATGATCGTAACGTAAACAAAAGCGTGTTCATATGGGTGAATTATTCGAAACATTCCAAGCAGCTGACAAGCTCATTATAGCAACTAACAGATGATGATGATTGTAGCAATTTTGAAGGTTTTTAAATGAATAAAACATATTGCATACTTTTTATTGTAATTTATTTTAGTGAGAAATAAAGATCTGATGTTATCCTAGATGTTGTTATTTAACATTTCTGTGGTCAAAAAAGGGTTGGTGTGAACGCACTTATACCGTAAATTGTTTTGTTTCGTCAGCGATCAGCTGATCGGAAATTTTACAAATGGCTGCATGATGTTTACATTGTTATGGTCTTTTTCCTTTGATTAATAGCATTTTGTGGAATTTTAAGGTAATGGTAGCTCTATTACATTATTAGTGTCGAATCAGAATGTGAATTGATTAAAATACAAGTATTTACATAAGTAGCTACATGTATTTACATCGATAGTTACCGCACCGAGGCTGTCGTCGGTATTAGCCTAAGGTTAGGCCTGATTTCCTGCACCAATATGTCACAAGATTTCAAGGTTTGCTTTTTGTGATTGTTATATAAGTCGACCCTCAATTTTGGGCTGATTTTTGGGGGCTAAAACATCGACTTATACACCGAAATATACGGTATATATATATACACCAACTTCTCAAAATAACGCGGAGATATGTTCTCAGAAGTGATGAGTAAATGGAAAATCGCTTGAAAAAATGAGTTATTTTCCATAGGAAACAATGATAAAGGGCATAGCTCGTTCCACAACCGTCCATAGACACACTATACCAAAGATATAAGATAAGTAAAACATATTTTATAAGTACAAAACAAAGCTGTTAAGCAAATAGTGTACAGTATAAAGGATAAACAGATTTACTGTACTGTAAATAAATTAATCCACTCTAGTAGGCAGTTGGCAACAGGCTTACACTGGGACGTGCATGGTGGTCAGAGTTGCCAGATAAGGCGGATGTTTTTATTTTCAAATGTATAGTACATTTTAAGATATATATTACTTACAAGATGGTAGTAATGAAATTTAAATAAAAATGTACTTCATGTTTAAGATACTTGAAATAACTTACCAGCTTACATGTATATATTTTATATTTATCATTTCTCTCATTCATCTATTCTGGCAACACTGATGGTGGCGGTGAGAACGAGGATGCAAACGTTTTGTCACACTTCCGTATCAGCTGATGCACCCTCGCACGCTATTTCCCTGACGATATTATATCGAAAGTATGTTTGGTGTTTGTTCTTAATGCTTTTTTTCCATTAATTATATAATATCCGATCGCATTAAGTGGTAGAAGAGGAGGAGGATGCGGGAGAACGAACCTCTGTCGGCAAACGTTTTGTCACACTTCCGTATCAGCTGATGCACCCTCGCACGCTATTTCCCTGACGATATTATATCGAAAATTTGTTTGCTGTTTGTTCTTAATGCTTTTTTTCAATTTTCTTCATAATACAGTATTCAATTGCATTAAGCGGTAGAAGAGACGGAGGATGCGGGAGAACGAACCTCTATTGGCAAACGTTTTGCTACTTCCGTATCAGCTGATGCACCCTCACACGCAATTTCAATGATGATATTATATTAAAAATATGTTTGCTGTTTGTTCCTAATGCTTTTTTAAAATTTTCTTCATAATATCCAATCGCATTAAGCAGTAGAAGAGGAGGAAGAAGGCAGAAAACTGCCTCCGAGGCAGTCGATTTTTTACTAAAATGAATTTTTTTTTTTCGAATTTTTTTGCATGGGCGTTACTAGCGAATTTCATATATTTTTACTATTATTTTGGGGGGGAGTTATTGCAATTTTGCAGTTAAAGTGTATATATATATATATATATATATATATATATATATATATAGTATGTATGTATGTATGTATGTATGTATGTATGTATGTATGTATGTATGTATGTATGTATGTATGTATGTATGTATGTATGTATGTATGTATGTATGTATGTATGTATGTATGTATGTATGTATGTATGTATGTATGTATGTATGTATGTATGTATGTATGTATGTATGTATGTATGTATGTATGTATGTATGTATGTATGTATGTATGTATGCATGCACGCACGCACGCACGCACGCACGCACGCACGCACGCACGCACGCACGCACGCACGTACGTACGTACGTACGTACGTACATACATACATACATACATACATACATACACATACATACATACATACATACATACATACATACATACAAATATATATACATATATACATATATATATATATATATATATATATATATATATATATATATATATATATATATATATATATATATATATATATATATATATATATATATATATATATATACACCTAGTTCTCAGAATAACGCCTAGATAGGTTCTCAGAAGTGTCGGGTAAATGGAAAATCGCGTGAAAAAACGAGTCATTTTCCATAGGAAACAATGATAAAGGGCATAGATACGTTCCAAACCTTACATAGACACACCATGCCAAAGATATAAGATAAGTAAAAAACATATTTTATTACTTCATAGCAAAGCAGAAAGCCCTGTATCTATTTTTAAGAGTATACAAGATATTCATATTCACTTTACAGCTAGAAAATAACATACATTACTGTACTGTACTCTATTATGCAGTGGGCAACAGTCATACAGTACACTGGGACATGCATGGTGGCCGTGAGCAAGTAACTTATGCGGTAGAAGAGGAGGAGGAAGCAGGTAAACGAACCTCTATCTGCAAATGTAAACAAAGATAAAATAAAAATTATAAATAACCAAAGCAAGACTAAAAAACGAAAAAATAAAATTAATTATGCAATGCCTAAATCTACCATATGACAGATTAAAAAACTTAATCTACATTCTCTAGAGAGGCGCAGAGTTAGGGGGGATATGATTGAGGTGCATAAATGGTTTAAAGGGATTAACAAGGGTGATATTAATAAAGTTTTAAAAATTCATGATCAAACCAGAACTCGTAATGGGTAATGGATTTAAGCTTTATAAATTTAGGTTCAGAAGGGAAAATGGTGAAAATTAGCTTGGTAATACCGTAGAGTATTCCTAGTAGGATAATAAATGCCAATACGATAGACACCTTCAAATGTAGATTAGATAGACATATGACAAAGGTAGGGTGGGTGTATATATAATGCATAATGATGATGATCTTTTCTTATCGTAATCCTCTTTGTACTCATGGAAGAAGCGTCCGTGGGTGCTTATTTAAAAAAAAAAAAAGAAGAGAAGAAGAAGAAGAAGAAGAAGAAGAAGAAGAAGAAGAAGAAGAAGAAGAAGAAGAAGAAGAAGAAGGGGGGGGGCATTATTCGCGAAATTCGAATTTTTTACTATTATTTTTAGGGGCATTACTGAAATTTCGCGGATTTAAAAAAATTGCGCATAAAAGGAACAAGTGCCGCGTATTATAATTTTCGCGTAATATAATGAATCATTTTCCATAGGAAACAATGATAATGGGCATAGATACATTCCACAACCGTCCATAGATACACTATACCAAACATATAAAATAAGCAAAACATATTTTATAAGTACATAACCAAGCAAAAAGACCTATAGTTATTTATATTATCATGCAAATAGTGTAAAGTATAAATGATATATAGATTTACTGTACAGTAAACATAATAATGCACTCTATTATGCGGTGGACAACAGGCATACACTGGGACGGGCATGGTGGCAAAGAGAGCGAGGATGCAAACGTTTTGCCGCCTCCGTATCAGCTGATGCACCCTCGCATGCTATTTCCCTGACGATTTTATATTGCAAGCTTGTTTGCTGTTTGTTCTTAATGCCTCTTTTCAATTCTCATCATAATATTTAATTGCATTAAGCGGAAGAGGAGGAGGATGGGGGAGATCGTACCTCTATCTGAAAGCGTTTTGCCGCTTCCGTATCAGCTGATGCTTATCACTATTCAGGTACAATATCCTACTCATAAAATATTTACTTACTCACCCTATTTGGGGTTTATATAATTTTCAAGATTATAGTATTATTAATATTCCTTGGTTCTAAACATTATTCTATCTTCTTTACATTTTAACCGTGCTGCACGAAATCTTACCGTAAACAAAGTCAGCTGAGACAAAATGAAAACTATACAACTCGTTACAAAGAAAACGTATATCGGACTGTACATGGAAAACTTATATGAAATATATATTCCCTACATGCTATTTCCCTAACAATATTATATTGAAAGTTTGTTTGCTACTTGTTCTTAATGCTTTTTTTCCATTATCTTCATAATATGCGATCGCATTAAGTGGTAGAAGAGGGGGAGGATGGTGGAAAAGTGCCTCCATGGCAGCCGATTATTTACTAAAATGAAAATTTTTTTAAAGAATTTTTTTCCATGAGCATTATTTGCGAATTTCGTATTTTCTTACTATTATGTTTTAGGGGCGTTATTCCAATTATCGGATTATAAACACACGTAAGAAGTGAACTAGGTGAATATATATATATATATATATATATATATATATATATATATATATATATATATATATATATATATATATATATATATATATATATATATATATATATATATATATATATATATATATATATATATATATATATATATATATATATATATATAGTGTTCCCTCGCTATATTGCGATTCACTGATCGCGAATTCGATGCATCGTAGATTTCTTTGGCGAGAAAAAATAAATAAATAAATAAATTATTGTGACACCGGGACGGGCCAAAAAATAATAAAATAAAACAGCCTTTATCAGGCCTGGGCATAAAGAATACATAAAGTAAAGAGAAACAGAGATGGAGAGTGTAATGACTTGTCAGATGTGAAGGGATTATAAAAGATGTGTAATGAATATCCAATTCTCTGCTGGGTTTTAATATACCTCTACATTACTTTCATGTCTATTCCAAAAATTCTCCTTAGATATTACTATTATTATTATTATTATTATTTTTATTAATACAAAGTTCCCCCGGTTATTCGCGTTTCTTGGTTCGTGTTCTCACTGTATCGCGGTTTTTTTTTTTATAAATTATTATTTTATTTTATAGGTATATGCAAAAATATTAAAACATAAAAAAAAAAATTCTCAGTATTTTAATTTGTTTTTATTGAAAAAAAAACATATTTCATTATCTAATTGATAAAAAAAATTTATTTCCCAGCCTACAAATAATAAAACAGCAAAAAATAGTAAAAAACATAAATTTAGATAGATAGATAGATAGATACGTTTATTGACCACCTCTTTTGAAAAGTACAGTATAATCTTTACAAAAGGAATATTTGGTCCAAATTACAATGAATAAATACAACAGATTTTGTACAATCATCAAATAAGTAAATGAATTTTAAATTAATATACATTGTACTAATAACTGAATGATATACATATGTACAGTATAACTCACAGTATTGCATCATGCGAAATAGTGTTCGATAGCGTACAATGTATTGGGGTCGCAGCTACGTGAGCTAGCATATATATTTATATTTCTAGTAGTTTCATGATTTTATTGATAAAAAAACGTATTTATTAGTCTAAGAATAATAAAATAGTAAAATATAGTAAAAAACATAAATACTAACAGTATTGCAACATGTAAAATACGATACCGCTATCAGCGTTTCGGACAAAGACTCATTCAGTCTAACTCACATGCGCGCCGTTCACGTTGTGCTTATTAAACGTCTTGCTTGTGTTCGATAGCGTACAATGTATTGGGGTCGCAGCTACGTGAGCTAGCATATATATATATATATTTCCAGTAGTTTCATGATATTATTGATAAAAAAAAAATTCTTTTTTAGCCTAAGAATAATAAAACAGTAAAAAATAGTAAAAAACATAAATACTAACAGTATTGCAACATGTAAAATACGATACCGCTATCAGCGTTTTGGACAAAGGCTTCCACCATCTTCCATTGTCGCCTCACTTGTGTGCGCCGTTCACGTTGTGCTTATTATTATTAATATGTTTTGCTTGTGATTTTTTTACTCGCAAGCATCCTTCATCTTCTAATGCTTCTCGTAGTGAGCCTAAGCGGCAAAGGAAAATGTTAACCATTGTAGATGAAGTGAAACTCTTAGATATGTTGAAAGAAGGTAAAAAGTTTGTGGATGTCGGCCGCTATTTTACGTAAACGTGAAAATTATTGTAAAATACTGTACCTATGTATGTCACGTCATCATCACCTCATTCACGGTAAGTTTTCCTATCACTTTCATAAAATATTACGTTGCTTGCTGTTACTTATAATGTAAAGGGTGTTTTTTTAACAGTACAGGGAGGGTTTATACAGTGTAAACGTAAAAATAAATTAAAATATCTATGTACATATAGGCTGATCCTATTCTGTGGTTTTCCTGGTTCGCACCGGGTCCCGGAACCAAACTACCGCGATAAGGGGGGGAACACTGTAATATTAGTATTATTATTATTATTATTATTATTATTATTATTATTATTATTATCATTATTATTATTATTGGTGACAATAATTTTCCTTTTATGATGATTGTGGAGATGATGATTATTATTATTATTATTATTATTATTATTATTATTATTACTATTATTATTATTATTATTGTTATTAAGGGTTCATCATTATTTGTACGTCTGTTGGTTTATTTACTTTAATAAGGGTGTACAGTGCTCCTCCCTAGTTGGCTGGGACATAGGGAGTTTGGGGGTTGCGTAGAATAGAGAGAGAGAGAGAGAGAGAGAGAGAGAGAGAGAGAGAGAGAGAGAGAGAGAGAGAGAGAGAGAGAGAGAGAGAGAGAGAGAGAGAGAGAGAGAGAGAGAGAGCGAGAGCGAGAGAGAGAGAGAGAGAGAGAGAGAGAGAGAGAGAGAGAGAGAGAATGTGGAGGGAATAGTTGGAGGCTATGGTGTTAGGGGTAGACAATTGGCGTTGTCACACGGTGTATGTAATTACCTAATTGTAATTACCTAATTGTGTTTACGGGAAAGAGCCCAAAGCTCGTATCTTCCCGTCCCAAGATCGGTTCCATTTTATATTTAGTGATACTTATCATACCTGTCCTTAAAACTATGGATTGAGATAGCATTAACTACCTCCTCGCTTAGCGAATTCCAATTATCAACTACTCTTACACTGAAAAAGTATTTTCTTACATCCTGCAAAGAAGTTTTCTTACGAAGCTTCAAACTATGACCTCTAGTTCTAGAGCCAGCCACATCAAAATATCGATCCCTATCCACTCTATCATAACCATGAAGGATGTGTGAATGTTTGTGTGTGAATGTGTGTATGTGTGTGTGTCCCGCTTAACCGATTTCTGTTCCGTTCTACAATTCAATTCACTTCAAAAAATTTATTGACATAATAGGCAATTACATCAAATGGAGCTTGTTAGCAAGCTAATGAGCCCGCCCCAGAGCTATACAAAAAAATAATAAAAATAAAATAAAATTTCTTTAAAGCAAACAATAATGACAATGAATATTACAATAATATTAACAATCCAAATAATGATACACAAAATGACAATTGGTCATTTTAAATAGTTAATTACGCTTATAGCAAATATACTTAGAAAAATTTTTCTTAGCGTTTATTCAGCACAAGAAAAGTCGTGTACTGTTTACACAAAGTAATCAACGTTATAATGACGCAGTCAAATGTCTTACGGAATTTCATAGATGCCTATAGCCTCGTACGGCATTTCATTGATGCCTATAGCCGCTAGAGGGCAGAGTGTGCACTCAGAAACCCGCCGCCACAGAATGGCATACAGAGCCCGAGTCAGTTTAGTCTGAAGTCAGTACTTACCGGAGGCAGAACCTACGTCCATAGTTAGACACCTCCCCCTAAGGGGGCGGGAATAGTGAGTGAGAGTAACTATAGGAAAGGGAGCTTTTAGGTGTTAAATAAGTGTATACTCTAATAAATAACTTAAAAGAGAAAGATGCATATCTGTTATCACCGACCTCGCTACCAAATCTAAATAATATACTAAGAAGTCCAGGTGAGAATAAATATCGCATAGAGAGAAGCACTATACGTCAAAAAGTTTGATTGGCAGAAAGCATACCAAAGCATATTTTGCTCTTGACTTGGGAGCTATACATACACTATGCATAAGAATATTTATACATAATATAAATGAATGAAAATTACAATAGTATTGACAATCCTAATAATAATAGTACTCTCTCTCTCTCTCTCTCTCTCTCTCTCTCTCTCTCTCTCTCTCTCTCTCTCTCTCTCTCTCTCCTCTCTCTCGCTTTGTTGACTCCTCGTTTCCAATCTCAGCTATGTGGCTTCCTTTATATATTAACTTGCTACTTTTACTTTTTTATATCTTCCTTTGTTCATCTCTGTATATTTGTCTCTCTATCTATCTAGCTGTCTTAGTTTATTATATAGCATCCTTTGCTTGGTTTGTACTCTATTATCTCTTTACACAAAAATGAAACGAACTTTTTTTCAGTGTACTTCTCTAATTTTCTAAAAAATAATAATAATAATAATAATAATAATAATAATAATAATAATAATAATAATAATAATAATGTCTACTTATAAGTCAATTTTAATCTTAAATGAATAAGCATTTTACAAAAATGGAAATAAATGTTTGTTTGTTTGTTTGCCTCCGCATCAGCTGATGCTTATTCAGGCACAATATCTTACTAATAAAATATATATTTACTCACTCTATTTCAGGTTTATCTAATTTTCAAGACAATAGTATTATTAATATTCCTTGGTTCTAAACATTATTCTATCTATCTGCACGAAATCTTAATGTAAATAGTGTCAGCTGAGAGAAAAAGAAAACGTATACAATTCGTTCAAAGAAAACGTATATCATACTGTACATGGGAAACATAAATGAAATACATATATTCTCTACACGCTATTTCCCCGACGATATTATATCGAAAGATTGTTTGCTGTTTGTTCTTAATGCTTTTTTTTAATCTTCATAATATAATGTTCATATAAATTTACGCTTGCACGTTATTATTAATAAAGTAAAGGGTGATTTGCTAACAGTGCAGATAGGGTTTATACAGTAAAGGTAAAAATAAATGTAAAATACCTATGTATATATTGTGTCCTACTTCGTGGATTTTCACCTATCGCGGCCGGTCCCGGAACCGAAACCCCGCGATAAACGAGGGAGCACTGTAAATATATATATATATATATATATATATATATATATATATATATATATATATATATATATATATATATATATATATATATATATATATATATATATATATATATATATATATATATATATATATATATATATATATATATATATATATATACAGTAATCCCTCGCTCTATCGCGATTCACCTATCGCGGATTTTTTTTTTTTTTTTTTTTTTAATTCCAAGATGATTATGACACCAGGATGGGACAAAAAATTATAAAATAAAACAGCCTTTATCAGGCTGTAAAGAGAAACAGAGATGGAGAGTGTAATGACCTGTCAGATGTAAAGGGATTATAAAAGGTGTGTAATGAATATCCAGCTCTCTGCTGGGTTTTAATAAACCTCTGCATTACTTTCATGATGTCTATTTCAATAATTCTCCTTAGATATTATTATTATTGTTATTATTATTATTATTATTATTATTGGCAACAATAATTTTCCTTTGATGATGATTGTGGAGATTATTATTATTATTATTATTATTATTATTATTATTATTATTATTATTATTATTAAGGACTCATCATTGTTTGTACATCTGTTGGTTTATTTACTTTAATAACTATGTACAGTGCCCCACCCTTGTGGGCTGGGACAAAGAGAGTGTGGGGGGTTGGGTAGAATAGAATGTTGGAGAGAGAGAGAGAGACATCTTTAACTCTTGTTCATTCAACCAAAACTACATTATTTATTGTAAAAATAATGGTTTAATTACAAATTCGTAATAATAATGAAATTAATAATAATAATAATAATAATAATAATAATAATAATAATAATAATAATAATAATAATAATCTCCACAATCATCATCAAAGGAAAATTATTCTTAAAAATAATAATAATAATAATAATAATAATAATAATAATAATAAAAATAATAATAATAATAATAATAATATCTAAGGAGAATTTTTGGAATAGACATCATAAAAGTAATGCAGAGGTATATTAAAACCCAGCAGAGAGCTGGATATTCATTACACATCTTTTATAATCCCTACACATCTGACAGGTCATTACAAGGGTGATAATTAATAAAGTTTTAAAAATTCATGATCAAACCAGAACTCGTAATGGGTAATGGATTTAAGCTTGATAACTTTAGGTTCAGAAGGGAAATTAGTGAAAATTGGCTTGGTAATACCGTAGATTCCTAGTAGGATAATAAATGCCAATATATATATATATATATATATATATATATATATATATATATATATATATATATATATATATATATATATATATATATATATATATATATATATATATATATATATATATATATATATATATATATATATATATATATATATATTACAGATTCCCCAACCTCACTCATTCATATATATATATATATATATATATATATATATATATATATATATATATATATATATATATATATATATATATATATATATATATATATATATATATATATATATATATATATATATATATATATATATATATATATATATATATATATATATATATATATATATATAACCAAATAGCACATTACATATGTGAAAACATGAATCATTTTTTACCCCGACCGGGACTCGAACCTAGGACTTATGATTACTAAGTCAAGGCGCTACCACTACACCACAGAAGGTTAAAAGGAACCCAACCTTATAGCTTATATCTGCTATACATAGGTATGAACGCATTCTAACTGAATGCCACTATGTTCATATTACAGATTCCCCAACCTCACTCGTGGCTTCATTTTAGCATTTAATTCGATTCCCAATCTCATTTGGGCTATGAAATAACCAAATAGCACATTACATATGTGAAAACATGAATCATTTTTTACCCCGACCGGGACTCGAACCTAGGACTTATGATTACTAAGTCAAGGCGCTACCACTACACCACAGAAGGTTAAAAGGAACCCAACCTTATAGCTTATATCTGCTATACATAGGAATGAACGCATTCTAACTGAATGCCACTATGTTCATATTACAGATTCCCCAACCTCACTCGTGGCTTCATTTTAGCATTTAATTCGATTCCCAATCTCATTTGGGCTATGAAATAACCAAATAGCACATTACATATGTGAAAACATGAATCATTTTTTTACCCCGACCGGGACTCGAACCTAGGACTTATGATTACTAAGTCAAGGCGCTACCACTACACCACAGAAGGTTAAAAGGAACCCAACCTTATAGCTTATATCTGCTATACATAGGAATGAACGCATTCTAACTGAATGCCACTATGTTCATATTACAGATTCCCCAACCTCACTCGTGGCTTCATTTTAGCATTTAATTCGATTCCCAATCTCATTTGGGCTATGAAATAACCAAATAGCACATTACATATGTGAAAACATGAATCATTTTTTACCCCGACCGGGACTCGAACCTAGGACTTATGATTACTAAGTCAAGGCGCTACCACTACACCACAGAAGGTTAAAAGGAACCCAACCTTATAGCTTATATCTGCTATACATAGGAATGAACGCATTCTAACTGAATGCCACTATGTTCATATTACAGATTCCCCAACCTCACTCGTGGCTTCATTTTAGCATTTAATTCGATTCCCAATCTCATTTGGGCTATGAAATAACCAAATAGCACATTACATATGTGAAAACATGAATCATTTTTTACCCCGACCGGGACTCGAACCTAGGACTTATGATTACTAAGTCAAGGCGCTACCACTACACCACAGAAGGTTAAAAGGAACCCAACCTTATAGCTTATATCATGTTTTCACATATGTAATGTGCTATTTGGTTATTTCATAGCCCAAATGAGATTGGGAATCGAATTAAATGCTAAAATGAAGCCACGAGTGAGGTTGGGGAATCTGTAATATGAACATAGTGGCATTCAGTTAGAATGCGTTCATTCCTATGTATAGCAGATATAAGCTATAAGGTTGGGTTCCTTTTAACCTTCTGTGGTGTAGTGGTAGCGCCTTGACTTAGTAATCATAAGTCCTAGGTTCGAGTCCCGGTCGGGGTAAAAAATGATTCATGTTTTCACATATGTAATGTGCTATTTAGTTATTTCATAGCCCAAATGAGATTGGGAATCGAATTAAATGCTAAAATGAAGCCACGAGTGAGGTTGGGGAATCTGTAACATGAACATAGTGGCATTCAGTTAGAATGCATTCATTCCTATGTATAGCAGATATAAGCTATAAGGTTGGGTTCCTTTTAACCTTCTGTGGTGTAGTGGTAGCGCCTTGACTTAGTAATCATAAGTCCTAGGTTCGAGTCCCGGTCGGGGTAAAAAAAAAAATGATTCATGTTTTCACATATGTAATGTGCTATTTGGTTATTTCATAGCCCAAATGAGATTGGGAATCGAATTAAATGCTAAAATGAAGCCACGAGTGAGGTTGGGGAATCTGTAATATGAACATAGTGGCATTCAGTTAGAATGCGTTCATTCCTATGTATAGCAGATATAAGCTATAAGGTTGGGTTCCTTTTAACCTTCTGTGGTGTAGTGGTAGCGCCTTGACTTAGTAATCATAAGTCCTAGGTTCGAGTCCCGGTCGGGGTAAAAAATGATTCATGTTTTCACATATGTAATGTGCTATTTGGTTATTTCATAGCCCAAATGAGATTGGGAATCGAATTAAATGCTAAAATGAAGCCACGAGTGAGGTTGGGGAATCTGTAATATGAACATAGTGGCATTCAGTTAGAATGCGTTCATTCCTATGTATAGCAGATATAAGCTATAAGGTTGGGTTCCTTTTAACCTTCTGTGGTGTAGTGGTAGCGCCTTGACTTAGTAATCATAAGTCCTAGGTTCGAGTCCCGGTCGGGGTAAAAAATGATTCATATATATATATATATATATATATATATATATATATATATATATATATATATATATATATATATATATATATATATATATATATATATTTATATATATATATATATATATAGTGAACCCTAACTATATCACGGTTCACCTTTTGCGAATTCAGGGCATCGCAGTTTTTTTTGGCGAGCTTTTTTTTTCTGGGTATATGCGAAAATCCACGATATGTGAAAATATTAAAATTTTCTGTATTTTCATTATATTCTTGAAAAAAAAAATTCATTATTTTATTGATAAAAAAAATATATTTCACAGCCTAAGAATAATAAAACAGTTAAAAATAGTAAAAAAAAACATAAATTTAAACATGTAACTTTGTACCATAGAAAGTACGATACCGGTATCGGCGTTTCCAAAAATGCAAAGGGTCGCACCTACGTGAGCTACTACATATTAAAATTTCCAGTGCACCTTGTTCCTTTTATACGCATTCTTTTTTATCCGCGAAATTACAATAACACCCCCAAAAAGTAATAGTAAAAAAATTCTAGTTTCGTGAATAACGCACGCCAAAAATATTCAATTTTTTTTTTAAATTTTAGTAAACAAGCGACCACGGACGCTTTGCCTGACACGCTGCCATCAACGTGCCATTACCCAGTATAGTGAGAGGATATATTTAGTGTTCTGTGTTTGTGTTACGTTTGAATTTTCAGTTCTTTTATATTTTAAAGATTATATATTTTATTATCATGGCCAGTTAAAGCCTAGGAAAAGAATGTGTAAGTGCTTCTACTCCCAAAAGAGGCAAAGGCAATAATTCTTGAAATAAAATTGCAAGATTTGGGCCGTTATGAGTGGTGAGAATTAGGTCCCCATTAATCCGGCGAAGCATTTCAGTGAATGTTACGGTTTGTGTTTTCAGTTCTTTTATATTTTAAAGATTATATATTGTACTATCATGGCCAGTAAACGCCCGGGAAATGACTGAATAAGTGCTTCTACTCTACTCCCATATAAGGCAGAAAGGTAATAATTCTTGAAATAAAATTGCAAAGGTTGAGCCGTCATGAGAGTGGTGAGAGTACGGTCGCCATTGAACAGGCGTTGCATCTCAGTGAATGTATGTGCGTACACACTATCCGCGAAAAAGAGGAAAAAATAAAAGTGCAAAACCTGGTTTTAGTTTAAGTGCTGCTCAGTCTTTTTCATATTGTGGATCGGATATTCTGGAGAAAATGGGAATAATGGTAAGCGTGCGACACTGCTTCCACGAGTACAAGCTTAGTTTACCCTAGATCTGGACAAAAACTTCCCTAAATCCATATTGAGTACCGTAAACGTAATGAAATTCATCAGTATTATAATTATTGTTATTATCATTATCATCATTATTATGATTATTATATACTCAATGTAGATATCACTCATCATCATTCTCTGATTACCCTAAATTAGGGTATTTTATCCACTGCGCGTGGATATATTTATAACTGTTTGTGTTTTAAGTTGTATTAAATTTTACAAATTATATATTGTACAATCATGGCCAGTAAACGCCCAGGAAAAGACTGTATAAGTGCTTCTACTCCCATATAAGGCAGAAAGGTAATAATTCTTGAAATAAAATTGCAAGGGTTGAGCCATCATGAGAGTGGTGAGAGTACAATCGCCATTGAACAGGCGTTGCATCTCAGTGAATGTATGTACATACACACTATCTGCAAAAATGAGGAAAAAATAAAAGTGCAAAAGCTGGTTTTAGTTTAACCGCAGCTAAGTCTTCATATTCTCAATCAGATATTATGGGGAAAATGGAAAAAATGGTAAATAAGAAGTTTTCATATTGTGGATCGGATATTCTGGAGAAAATGGGAAAAATGGTAAGTGTCCGACACTGCTTCCACCAGTACAAGCTTAGTTTACCCTAGATCTGGACAAATATTTCCCTAAATCCATATTGAGTTCCCTAAACATAATGAAATTCATCAGTATTATAATTAATATTTATATTATTATTATTATTATTATCATCATCCTTATTATGATTATTATTATATACTCAACGTAGATATCACTCATCATCATTCTCTGATTACCCTAAATTAGGGTATTTTATCCACTGTGCTTGGATATATTTATAACTGTTTGTGTTTTCAGTTCTTTTAAATTTTACAGATAACTGCATACCTGTACTATAATATCATGGCTAGTTGCATAATGAAAAAATTTAGTTTTCTAGTCTTGCTTTTGTTAATTGTTTCAAATGTTTGGCAGATAGAGGTTCATTCTCCTCTTCTAATACCGCTTACGTCAAGTGCTCACTGCCACCACACGCATCCCATACCCGTTGGTCACCGTATAATAGAGTGAGTAGAATGTGTGTTATCTTTTTATATAAAGTGAGTAGAATGTGTTTTTTTTTGTTACAGTAATTCAGGTATTGCTAAATGAAAAAAATTTAGATTTCTAGTCTTGCTTTTGTTAATTGTTTCTTACGCTTGGTAGATAGGGGTCCCTTCTCCTCTTCTTATACCACTGACGTCATAATCTCATTGCCACTATGCTTGTCCCAAGCCTGTAGCTCACCGTATAACAGAGAGAGTAGAATGTGTTATCTTATTTTTGCTGACAGTAATTCAGGCGTTGCATAATGATAATTTTTTTTTTTTTTTAGTTTTTTAGTCGTGCTAATGTGTTTTAGATTTAGGCATTGCATAATGAATTTTTTTTTTTTTGCTTTTTAGTCTTGCTTTGGTTATTTGTAATTTTTATTTTATCTTTGTTTACATTTGCAGATAGAGGTTTGTTCTCCTGCATCCTCCTCCTCTTCTACCGCTTAAGTTACGTGCTCACCGCCACAATGCATGTCCCAGTGTACTGCATGACTGTTGCCCACCGCATAATAGAGTACAGTACAGTATGTTAATTTCTTGCTGTACAGTAAATCAGAATATATTTTGTATACTCTTAAAAATAGATACAAGGCTTTCTGCTTTGTTATGTAGTTATAAAATATGTTTTTACCCTGCTTATATCTTTGGCATAGTGTGTCTATGTAAGGTTTGCAACATACCTATGCCTTTTATCATTGTTTCCTATGGAAAATTAATAGTTTTTTCACGAGATTTTCCATTTACATGACACTTCTGAGAACCTATCTTCGCATTATTCTGAGAACAAGGTTTATTTTCATTATTTAATTGATAAAATAAAAAGCATTTCCTAGCCTAAGAGTAATAAACAGTAAAAAAATAATAAAAAAAACAAATTTAAAACATGTAACTCACAGTACAGTATTGCACCATGTAAAATACAATACCAGTATCGGTGTTTCGGAAAACGAAAAGGGTCGCACCTACATAAGCTATTACATATTAAAATTTCCAGTATTTTAATTATTTTATTGATAAAAAAAAAAGTATTTCCTAGCCTAAGAATAATAACACAGTAAAAAATAGTAAAAACATAAATTTAAACATGTAACTCACAGCATTGCACCAAGTAAAATACTGTATGATAGCGTAAACTGAGTTAGCGTCTTGGAAAACACAAAGGATCGCAATTACGTTAGATAGTACATGGGATGCTATTGGATGATGGGTGGGACACAACGAATCACAGAATTGTTTTTCTGTATGTTCTGTATCATGGGGTCTGATTGGCTTTTTGATTGAAGCTTCATTCTCCCAGCATCTTCCATTGCATCGCCTCACCCGTTTAGACTATTCACATGTGCGCCGTTCGTGTTGTACTTCTTAATATGTTGTGCTTGTGGTTTTGTGAAACTTTCATATTTCAACCTCTGCAATGCCTCCCAAGTGTCCTTCATCTTCTACGGCTTCTGGTAGAAAACCTAAGCGGCAAAGGAAGATGTTGACCATAACAGAAAAGGCAAAACTGTTAGATATGCTGAAGGAAGGAAGAAGGTTTTCGGATGTCAGCCGCCATTTCGGCATCAACGTATCTACTGTTCGATACATCAAAAAGGACGAGGCAAATATCAGGAAAACCGTGACTATTACTTTTGGTAAAACAGCGAAGAGAATAGTAACACCCTGCAATAATAGTGCGGATGGAATCTGCTTTGGCCCTGTGGATTGCTGATTGCAGGAAGAAGAACATCAGCTTAGACATCAATATCATACAAACAAAGGCGATGAGGCTGTACGAGATATTCGCTGCAAACGAACCCGACGACGACAGTGGAGACCGTGAGGAGGAGGAGTGAGAAGAAGATATCGACGTCCCACAACCAGGACCCTCCAGCGATTCTCCACCAAGGACACAATCGACCATTGCAAGCAAGGGATGGCTCGCCAAATTTCAAAAATGCTATGGCCTAAAGAGCTGAAGAATATGTAAAGAACGACTTCAAGAAAATTATTGAGGAAGGCAAATATGCTGGCAAGTCTTTAACATGGATGAGACTGGCTTATTTTGGAAGAGAATGACGTCTCACTCTTTTCTCTTCAAGGAAGAAGCTAAAGCCCTGGGATTTCAAGTGTACAAAGACCGCGTTACCCTCGTCATGTGCGGGAATGCTGTAGGCATCATGTTAAAGCCCGGGCTTATCTACAAGCCTAAGAACCCTAGGGCTTTAAAAAAAAAAACAAGAATCTGCTGCCAGTGTATTGGATATATAATCATAAGGTCTGGATCACGAAGAGCCTCACATCGGACTGGTTTCACCAATGCTTTATCCTCAGGTCAAAGTTTATCTTGTGGAGAAGGACCTTGAATTTAAAGTCCTTCTTTTGATGGATAATGCTGGTAGCTACACAACTGATCTCCAATATGATGATGTTCAAGTAGAGTTCCTGCCACCCAATACAACATCACTGATTCAGCCTATGGATCAAGGCGTTATTTGTACATTGTAGGCCCTCTACACACAAAATGTCCTAACAAACTTGATTGACTCCATGGATGCGGACAAAGAATTCACACTGAAGGCGGACTGGCGTAACTACACGATTACTACATGCCTTCAAAATATTCAGAATGCCAACAAAGAGATGAAGCCGGTCACCATCAATGCCAGCTGGAAGAAATTGGGGCCCGAAGTCATCTATGAAATACAAGGGATTCGCACCTGACGAAGTGCATAAGTCGGCAGTTGCGAAAGCTGTGAAATTGGCTGCATTTCTAGGAGGAGATGGCTTTAAAGATATGACTCACGAAGACGTGAATGAACTGATCGACTGCCACTCGCAGCCTTTGACTGATGAAGACTTGGAGGAAATGACAAAATCAGCGAGCGAAGAAGAGGAAAAAGAACAACAAGAGGAAACACACGAAGAAGTCGAAGAACCTGGCCTTACACTTAAGCGTCTGGCCGCCATGTATAAACATGTGAAAGAACTCCAACAACTGTTGCAGGAGCATGACGATAATAAGGCTCATTCGGTGACCTTCTGCAATATTATTGATGATGCCATGACTCCTTATAAGACCATCTTCGCACAAAAAAAGAAACAGCAACAGCAACTCCCCATTACCATGTTCTTCTCTTGCAAAAAGCAGCCGTAAAGCTGTCATTGGCTGTGGAGTATGTACACGTCATCATCACATCATTCACGGTAAGCTTACCTATTACGTTCATAAAAATTTACACTTGCACGCTGTTATTAACAAAATACAGGGTGGTTTGTTAACAGAGCAGGGAGGATTTATACAGTAAAGGTAAAAATAAATGTAAAATACCTATGCATATATTGAGCTCCTACTTCGCGGATTTTCACCTATCGCGGCCGGTTCCGGAACCGAACCCCCGCGATAAATGAGGGAGCACTGTATATATATTTATATGGTGGGAAAAGCCCATTAAATAAAAAAACGAAAATATATATATATAAAAAGTACTTATTAATTTCGTGACCTTAACTGGCCACCTTCACATTTATGGTCACGAAATTAATAAGTACTTTTTATATGTATATTTTCGTTGCTTTATTTAAAAGGCTTTTCCTACCATTTTAGACTGCATGTTAACAGTTCATTGCTATTAATATATAAATACACCTTGTTCCTTTTGTACGCGATTTTTTTATATGCGAAATTGCGATAACGCCCCCCCAAAAATAATAGTAAAAAATTCGGAATTCGCGAATAATGCCCCCCCCCCTTTTTTTTTTTTTTTTGTGACAACAGGATGGACCAAAAAATGATAAAATAAAACAGCCTTTATCAGGCTGTAAAGAGAAACAGATGGAGAGTGTAATGACCTGTCAGATGTGAAGGGATTATAAAAGATGTGTAATGAATATCCAGCTCTCTGCTGGGTTTTAATATACCTCTGCATTACTCTCATGATGTCTATTCCAAAAATTCTCCTTAGATCTTATTATTATTATTATTATTATTATTATTATTATTATTATTATTATTATTATTATTATTATTATTATTATTATTATTTTTAACAATAATTTTCCTTTGATGATGATTGTGGAGATTATTATTATTATTATTATTATTATTATTATTATTATTATTATTATTAATATCATTATTATTACGAATTTGTAATTAAACCATTATTTTTACAATAAATAATGTAGTTTTGGTTGAATGAACAAGAGTTAATTAAAGATCTCTCCCTCTCTCTCTCTCTCTCTCTCTCTCTCTCTCTCTCTCTCTCTCTCTCTCTCTCTCTCTCTCTCTCTCTCTCTCTCTCTCTCTCTCTCTCTCTCTCTCTCTCTCTCTCTCTCTCTCTCTCTCTCTTCTCGTTTCATTTCACTTACATTATATAGAATATATTTATATTAAAAGGAGAATAGTCTTACAAACAACGCATACATCAGTTACTTTACAAGCTGATGAGTCGCTTGGGGCAGCAAATGATAAATATAATAATGCACTTTTAATAAAAACGTTAATGAGTTAAAAGACCGTTAAATTAATTTCCTTTCCACGAATCCTTTGTAATGTCTCTCTTAAACAGGAATTAGGTAGAAATTTTTCATCTTATTATGTAAATACAATTATTGCTTTAGTCTTAATCACGTTCATTACAGTGCTCATTTTAAAGGTAATAAACCTAAGTTTTAATTCGTTTTTTGTAAAGAAATATGAGAGAGAGAGAGAGAGAGAGAGAGAGAGAGAGAGAGAGAGAGAGAGAGAGAGAGAGAGAGAGAGAGAGAGAGAGAGAGAGAGAGAGAGTAATTGGATACATTTTATTAACAAATTTGTCATTCAGAAACCAGATACAAATTTGAAAATGGAAGGAGGATGCAAAACACGTGTTCTGAAAATATTAAGAACATAAGAATAGGGGACACTGCAACATGCTTACTGGCACACACGAGGCAGTTCCATTTTTGAATGATATTTTCAGCATGTCTAACCTATTCTATTCTACTCTACTTATTTATTCTATTTTTCTTTTTATGATTTTTCTAATAAACACTAATCTATTCATACCCACCCTACCTCTGTCATATGTCTATCTAATCTACATTTGAAGGTGTCTAAGGTATTGGCATTTATTATCCTACTAGGAATACTCTACGGTATTACCAAGCCAATTTTCACCAATTTCCCTTCTGAACCTAAATTTATCAAGATTAAATCCATTACCCATTACGAGTTCTGGTTTGATCATGAATTTTTAAAACTTTATTAATATCACCCTTGTTAATCCCTTTAAACCATTTATACACCTCAATCATATCCCCCCTAACTCTGTGCCTCTCTAGAGAATGTAGATTAAGTTTTTTTAATCTGTCATATGGTAGATTTAGGCATTGCATAATTAATTTTTTTTTTTCGTTTTTTAGTCTTGCTTTGGTTATTTATAATTCTTATTTTATCTTTATATACATTTGCAGATAGAGGCTCGTTCTCCTGCATCCTCCTCCTCTTCTACCACATAAGTTACTTGCTCACTGCCACCATGCATGTCCCAGTGTACTGTATAACTGTTGCCCACTGCATAATAGAGTAAAGTATAGTAATGTATGTTAATTTCTAGCTGTAAAGTGAATATGAATATCTTTTGTATACTCTTAAAAATAGATACAGGGCTTTCTGCTTTGCTATGTAGTAATAAAATATTTTTTTTACTTATCTTATATCTTTGGCATGGTGTGTCTATGTAAGGTTTGGAACGTATCTATGCCCTTTATCATTGTTTCCTATGGAAAATAACTCGTTTTTTCACGCGATTTTCCATTTACACGACACTTCTGAGAACCTATCTAGGCGTTGTTTTGAGAACAAGGTGTATATACATATACTGTATACAGTATATATATATATATATATATATATATATATATATATATATATATATATATATATATATATATATATATATATATATATATATATATATATATATATATACAGTAATCCCTCGCTATTTTGCGGATCACCTATCGCGGATTCTCATTACCGCAGATCTTTTTTGGGGAAAAAAAATAAAATAAAATAAAATAAGGATAATTGTGACACCAGCATGGGCCAAAAATGTTAAAATAAAACAGCCTTTATCAGGCTGTAAAGAGAAACAGAGATGGAGAGTGCAATGACCAGTCAGATGTGAAGGGATTATAAAAGATGTGCAATAACTATCCAGCTCTCTGCTGGGTTTTAATATACCTCTGCATTACTTTCATGATGTCCATTCCAATAATTCTCCTTAGATCTTATTATTAGTATTATTATTATTATTGGCGACAATAATTTTACTTTGATGATGAT